>JAKCWG010000048.1:0-92828 GCA_021464415.1 Lonicera japonica | reverse complement strand
ACTTAATAACATAATCAAAATCAGTTAGAGGCGAGGCATGGAATTATCCATGACCTTGAGGAGGGATCAAAGACCAATCCCCTGTAGGTATCAGGATAACGATCAATTGGGTGATTGTTTAGCAATCTACCGAAAGCATAAACATTCCCGTCCAAGGGGGACGCTACACATGCAAAGAATTTAATTGGGGAGGGAAATGGAGGAGGTAGTTCTTCCCAAACAGGAGAGGCAGAGGTGGTGGCAAAATCACAAACCAAGGCTTTTGAAGGCAGGGATTTTAACCCAGAAAGAGCATCAGACCCGAAAGCATAAATCAACTTCTTATGATTCTGAGAGGGGACATGTGGGACGGCAACAAAGTCAGTAGGAGTGGTGAAGGGCATGTGAGAAATTGGGTTTAGAAGTATTATTATTATTATTATTATTATTATTATTATTATTATTATTATTATTATATTTGCTACTACCATTGTTGTATGATGACGATGAAGATGACGATTCTGATTCATACATGGGAGCTTCTTCGACGAAGGTTGGGTTAGTTGGATCAATTTTAAACCAAGTGAAGTCCATACGTCCGTGAGTTCCTAGGCACAAATAGATATCAATTCTGTTGTTAGGGTCTTCAGGGGGTATTATTACATTGATGCTTTCGGTGGTGGTGGTAATGGTACTAACGGCGGCGATGGTGGCACTAGCAGCGGTGACAGTGATGGTGGTGGTGGTTTTAGTGACACTGTTAATCAAAGGAGATTTACTACTAGTAGTATTATTGTTATTCTTCTCCCCAGTCTCAGGCTGATGACGAGGCAAATCACCGGCGGTTCTTTCCCTCTTCCCCTTCCTACTACTAATCTCCTCCGATGAGGAGAAGGACGGAAACATTGGTGGCTCTACAACTATATTCTTCGATTCCATCTCCGTTTGCTCAGCCCCACACCAGGGAAACTAACCTCCTTGTTTATATATACATACTTTGGCCAAGTGGGTTTTCCTCTTCGTCCCTTATGCTTTTCTAGGGATTCCTTTTTCTTTTATACTTTGCGCTTGCGGGCCTTGCGGCATCCTTTATTCTTTGCTTTTGAGGCGTCCCCGTATTTGTTGGGTCTCGATATAGGGACTTATCGAAAAAGGATTAAAAAATTCAATTAAGAAGGTTTGATTTTTTTTTCTTTCTATTTGAATGAACTAAATAATTTAACTCGATTCTCTATTCAGCTTGACAAGTACCTTAGACTGTGTTTATCGCCTGAAATTATAGGTAAAATATGATTAATTAATTATATTATATATTTGAAGTAAGACCAAATAGCATTCCGTGTTTGGTGTAATAGTGAATATGATATCATTTAGGATTAATAATCCAATAGGCCTCTTTTATTCCATAAGAACCGGATATAAAACTATACCACCTTTATGGGTAGCATTATTTTATCCCGTATTGGCCGGTTAACAAAAAATTAATTAATTCAATTATTCTTATTTAGTTATTCTTCTTAATTTGTTCCCTTTAAATAATTAAATTTATCGGCAAATATCTCTTACAACCCAAAAGTATGGTTATTCAACTCATAAAATTTATTTTTACGTATAATGTTGTGTTTTCTTCCTTTTATTTTGAAAAAATTTATACAAAACTTTACTAATCTTTTTTAAACAAAAGGAAGATCTAAATTTCTTCTTTAGAAATTCTACAAATCCAAAAATTTACTTAATCTTTATGAATAAAATATATACCATATTTTTAAATATTAAAAGAGGGAATTTTTACGAAGCTTATTTGATATTCACAAGGAACAAATCGCAAAAAACAAGGAAAAATCATTTTGTGGACAAAAAACTAAAATTTGCATATTTTTTTATACGAATGTAAGTTGTGTTATATTGTATCATATCTGAACTTCTAATCATGGATTTCATTAAATGCCCAATTTATATATTCCTTATCTGACTAGTATTTATTATATTCAATCCCGCATAATCCTTATTCAATTGATTCGTGTCATATCATATTCCACATAACTCATATCTGACCAATTACAACTCTAATCTTATACTACCTTTATTCTACCATATCATTCATTTTTATCATGCACAACAAATGTAGCATATGACTCTAATAAGGAAAGGTTTTTGTTCACTAAAGAGTTTATGAAATGAAATTCTACCCAATTAAAAATGTAGATTTAATTTCATAAATTTATTATTTTTATACATATTTTGGACCTCGCGATATTATTTATCTCGAAAAGACAATATGCCAATGCAACAAACTATATGGAAATTAGTTTTTTTCTATGTAGGCACTCTAAATTTGTTTATTTAACAATGAATTCATATCAAACAAAAAAAAAGGAACCATATTTTTTTTAATATTATTCACCTCTTTGAAAATAATACATAATAACAAAATATGTTCCTAAGATAATTTTTGTTTATTTCGCCATACCGGTTCTATTTTTATGGTACAACTTACTTTACCCTAATTTTCTCATGTAATTTTAAATAACATTTCCATAAGCTTTTGCCACCCTAAAAAAAATTACAATGAAAAATAATTATATAAAATCCAAATTTTCTCCATGTAAGTTCGTGAACGAATGCTAAAAGTGAAGATGCCCATTATAGATTTGATTGAGATCAAATAAAAGGTTGAATGTCAAAATTACAGTTATGAATATTAACATTGTTATAATTTATACAGTTATAGGCTTATTTTAAATATCATCCTTGCATTGTACAAAAAAAATATCATTCTCGCAAAATAATTTGTAACTTCAATTATATATGATAATTTTTAATTGCGCTGTGCTCGATGGCATGGACATACCTTGGTGTACAAGGATAACGGAGGGAGAACTCTATCTCACTAGACCTGGTGAAAAAGCCCGTACACCCAAAACCGAGCCCAACCTAGAATGGCCCATCTGACTATTTAAAATCTTTTGGACTATGGGCCTTGGTTTGAAATTTTATTTTTACTTTTTCTTGTGGGCTGACTCGGTTCTAAGTTTTTTTTAGGCCCGCCCGCAGGCTCAGCTCGTGGCTCATCAATTATATGTTTTTATATGTATAATAACTTAAGCATAAGATGGGTTAAGACATGGTTTCAGAGCACTTCAAATATATATTTAACACTCTAAAAGTAACAGTAATGTAATAATTGTTTAATATCCCTAAATACACTTATAGAGTGTTAAAATATATACACCAAATGCATTTAATCCTGTCGTAATTGAATGTTTATATTATATTTATGCACATAATTTATTAATAGTCCATATTTGTATATTAATTCATTATATTTAAATTATAATTGGGGCTTTTGCTCATAAGGGCAAATATCTCTTTCACTATCTACTCAAGGGCACATATGTTTAGCCATTTTTTGGAGGCCAAAAGTTTAAAAAAATGACCACTACTTGTTAGAAGGACATATAATTAAAAATATGATAATAAATTAAATTATATAAACTTAAAAGTAATATACCAACATTGACCTTCTACAAAAATAAATTCAAAACTAATTAGAAACTCAAGAAAAATTCAAATTACCTTAAATCAAGCAACTTTGAAATATTACTTTTAAAAGTAAAACTTAAATTTGAAAAAAAAATGAAACAATACCTAATTAATCCAAAGATTATTCAAACTTAATAAGAGGATATTAACTAGAAAAAAAATCTAAAGCAAGCAGCAGACATTTTGTATAACAGACAACAGGCATTATATCAAAACATGTTACAAAATCAAAATATATTATAAATCAAAAGACATTTACACAGATGAAAAACCAAACTTATAATTTTCCTAGAAAATCATACCAAAACAAGGAAAGGGTGAAAAACATTCAATCTTTTTTTACCTCGAATGCCACAAAATTCATCCCTCTCCCCTTTCAATTTTGAATTAGGATCTATACTATAGCCGGTAGCACCGCCAAAATTATCACCTGTATCATCGTCATCATCATTGTGATATGCGTTGTCAAATTTATCTAATGGTGTCTTGGTGTCTGTTAGTTAATCGGGTATGCATTTGCGGTGGTGGTGCGTTTAGCCTGGCCGTAATGGGATTGCTGGCAGCAGAGGTAGTGGTGGCGCTAATAGTCAACATAACAGGGCAAAGGTTTGATTTTTTTATTTTTATTTTTTTTGCATTGATAGGTGTGTGGAAGTTGAGAGTTTATTAGAAGTTAAGGGGAGAGTAGGAGGTTTAAAGGAGTTTGTGGAAGTCAAAAGCTCTCTTTATGTAACATTCTGTATTTATATTAATGTTAATTATGTTATATTAACTCCTTGATACATATATGAATGATCGTTTGGTGATTCGGATGGTCCGAATTGATTTCGGTTGGTAAATATGAAGTTTTGGTTCTTCTTGATTTATTAATTTTGGCTAACTTTGAGCTATCGTAATTTATTCGTTACTTATCCAATTAAGGATCTGTTCGCATGAGTGTCTAGTATTTATACCATTCTACAACTTTCGTGTTTTGACCAAAAGCTAATTCGCACACCTCATAGGTCAAAACAAGGTGCAAAGTAGGCCCATTGCAAAATTCTGGTCATTTGGTAGCACTTCGACAGAGCGCTATCTTCGGTGAATTTTTGGGAAAAATATATCTAGAATTTGGAAAAACTTCCTTTCAGGAAGTTGTATATCTTTGAAATACCTTTCTGTGGACATAGAGAACGCCTCAATCAGAGTTCCGAGCGAAAAGTTATGGCCAAAATACAAACAGTACTCCAAGCCCAAAATTTTTAAAGCGCGGACCGGTATGGCAACAAATTTTTGAGAAAATTGCAACCCGCGGACCGGTATTGGGTATTTGGCATACCGGTCCGCCAGTTAACTTTTTCCACCGACTTAAGCTCGTTTTAAGTGCGTTTTAACTCCATTTTCATCCATTTTTTGACCCAAACTCTTCCACACTCTAGGAGAGGTTTCTAGAGGGTTCTAGAGAGAGAAAGGAAGAAATTTCTACGCATTAATCCTTCCGCATCAATGATTTAAGCTCAAAATTATCCGAATCATCTTCAACTCCACTATTCATCACCTTCCTCCTTGGGATTCCTTTGGGAGAGGTCGAATTCTCTTCTTTCTTCATTCTATATGGCTAATAAACACGAGGTAGGGGTTTACTTGCTCTTATAACATGTTAATATGACTTTATTACTCAAAAATGGTTGTGTTTGATTCATGGTTGGTTGGGAACTAAAATATAAGAAAGTTTATGATGTTTTATGATTCATAAGGCTATGATTGCATGATTTAAGACAAGATATGCCATATATACTCGAGATAAAGTGTTATTTGAACAAAACAAAGTATCCTTTGGCCCTATGTATCATAATTGTTGATAAAAGTGGCTTATTGATGAATTTTGTATGCCAAAGGATATATGGATGGACTTTTGGAGTATATATGGCATAGATTGCCTCATATTTATATCTAACATCATATTATGCACGATACATGATGTGATCCAGCCTAACCCTTCATTTAATTCAATCCAAGAGTATTATGAATTCTTGAATGAAGGCTTAACTACACATAGATTCAAGGATAGAGCATGGAAGTTCAAGATAAAGAAAGTTGAAGCGGGAAAAGTTGAAGAATTCAAAATTATTTTATTTTATTTTATATTTTAAAATTAGTATCTTGTCATGTACTTAATGATGTCATTGCTTACATCATGCATTGATGATGTCATCGCTTACATAAGTCACTAGTGATGCCATTGCTTATGTCACTTGTAGTATGATGTCATCGCTTACGTAAGTCTTTAGTGATGTCATTGCTTATGTCACTTGAATTAGGTGAGAATAAATATGAGCCCGTAGATCATAGTTGTTGGGGTTGAATGTAGACCATTGGATGTATTTTGTAACAACTATAAATACCTCCCCATCCCATTCCATTTGGGGCATCAAGTGTGATTTTTCATTAATAAAATTTGAGAGTTTTTAATTCTCTTGGTTCTTAAAGAACTTTCGAACTTATCGGAATTTTCCGTGGAGTTCACATCCGACTTATCAATCGGCTCTTGCATATCCGATTGTGGCGTCTTCAATATACCAAGGTTCACATCTCTTTATAGGTGTCGGGTCGCGGTTTCCCCATCCATAATTATTCCTTATACCAAGGTTCTTGCTTCTATATAAGCAAAGGGTCAAGGTTTTCCATCCATTCTGATTATAGAAACGATCTTATGACCGTCTTTGCTACGGGTTTCGTCACGTTGTTGGCGTGGTTCGTATCAGTTGGTATCAGAGGAGAGCTTCTATTTTTAGATTTATCTATCTTTTTATTTCTTGTTCTTGTTTGAGTTTCAATTTGATTTAAAAAAAACAAAAAACAAAATTAGAAGATATTTATTTGTATGGGCAATATCATCAAAAGGATTTGAGGACAAATCATTTTCAAAAGGAGGGGAATGACGTGAACAAGGCTAACAAATGCTCAAGCACGTGGATTGAAGCGTACACATGCCTACTTCAAGTTCTCATGGGTCCGACTATAAGAGCCCTTGCAAGAAAATTCAAAAAAAAAGATTGTATTTTAATTATTGGACTTGTTTATTATTTTTATTTTATGTTGTTTTAAAATTAGTATCTTGTCATGTACTTGATGATGTCATTGCTTACATCATGCATCGATGATGTCATCGCTTACATAAGTCTTTAGTGATGTCATTGCTTATGTCACTTGTAGTAGGTGAGAATAAATGTGAGCCCTTAGATCATAGTTAGAGGGATTGAATGTAGACCATTAGATGTATTTTGTAACAACTATAAATACCCCCCATCCCATTCCATTTAAAAAAAGATATAATGAAGAGAGTTATGGATTAATAAAATTGAGAGAGTTTTTCTCTTTTGTTCTTCAAGAACATGTTGAACAAATTCGGTTTGTCCGTAATGTTCACTCGACTTATCAATTGATTCATCATCATCAATTGTGGCGTCATTTGCATATACCAAGGTTCGCATCTCTTTATAGGTGTTGGGTCGCGGTGTCCATCAATCCATCTACCCTTATATACCAAGGTTCTTGCTTCCATATAAGCAACGGGTCGCAGTGCCATTCAAATATGATTGTAGAAAACGATTTTTCGTCCGTATTTGCTACGGGTTTCGTCACATTGTTGGCGTGGTTCGTATCAATTGGTATCAGAGCTCAGGTTCTATTCTCAGAATTCCTATCCATTTATTTATTCATAACAATTTCTAGTACTTATTATTCTTGCCAATTTCAAGCCTTATTCATAGCTGAAAAAAAAAAAAACAAAATTATTGTTCAATTTTTTTTTCTTTCTAAATTTCGTTGGGCTGCGAAAATCAGTTGTTTTCATAACTGAAACGACTTCTGATTGCCCTAATTTCCGCGTTACATGGTAACTTTGTGTTCTGAGCAACATATCCAAAATTCAGGTCAATCCAACGGTTCAATCGAAAGTTACAGCTGATTCGCGATTGGGTCAAAAAAACAAAAAAAAAAAAATCGTGGATTGCAATTTGCTTCTTTATTTGTCAATTAGGAATTTGCTTCAATTCATCCATAAAACCTCTTCATGTTATCAAGTTAGTTTATCCATCCCTAAAATTGTTGTGGTAATTTTTCTCGTGCTTCCGAAAACTTTTTTGTTCTTGTTCCTTGCATTCTTGTTTAAAATCTAAATTTTTCTTGGTATTATCTTTGTGAATTGCTGGTGGAATTTTGATAAGTTTGATAAGAACCAATTGAGAATTAATACTCGTAAAAAAATTAAAAAAAAAAAAAGTTTGTGATTTGCAATTTGTAGTTATGGATGATTCAAAATTGTTTACCGGGGCTTTCATAAATGAGATGAGAAAGGTGTTTAGAGAGGTATTTGATCCAGTTCATGAGCAGTTGGACAAGGTTTGTAAAAGTCTAGATCGAGTAGAGAAAACACAAGTCAAGCTATCACATAATGATCATAATGGGAGGAGAATTCAGTCTAGAAAATATAGGGTTGAAGATGATTGGGATCCGGGAATTGCTAATAGGAGATATAATCATAGGTTTAAAGAAGGTAGAGTTCGGGATGACAACAATATGTGTAGTATCAAAAAGAATACATCTTTGAATGAGCCCGAAGATTGGCATAAATTGGAGAAGATGATGGAGGCTTATCTTGAATTCAACATGATGGGCTGCGTAAAGTCAAATCCGACTGCATCCTCTTGTGAATCAAATCAATGTAACGAGGCTAGTAAGGCTCAACAAAGTTGTACAGAGGCTAGTGAGGAAAAGAAAGAGGGTGAGAGGAAAGAAAAAAAGCTAAGTGAGAATTTGAAAGAGGCTGAGGTAAAAGAGAAACAAAAAGAAAATTTAGTAGTCTCCATTGAGGGTGATTTTGAGGGAAGACAAAAGATTGGTTGTGCAAAAGAGAGTGAATTGGAGAAAATATTTTTAAATACTAACAGTCTTAACCCAAATATGCATATTTCTATTTTGTCTTCATTGCAGGAAATTGTTGACCCTTTTAGCCAAGAGCAAGTGGAGTTCGAACATGGCAAGCAAGTTCTAAGACAAGATTTTGGTGAGTTTTCTAAGATGAAGATGGAAGTTGATGAAGTGGACCACGTAGACTTCATTGGAGTGGACAAGTACGATTTCCATCCAAGTCATCAGTTAGGAACTCTCTTCAATGAATTATGGAGGACCGAGTTGAAGCATCGTCTCAAGTTTCAAGAATTCTGTTTCTCAAAAAAGGCCAAGCAACAACCTAGTAGATGCGAGTTGAATCAAACAATGCTTAGCCAAGATTCGAGGACGAATCTTCTTGAAGAGGAGGGGTATGATGTGATCCAGCCTAACCCTCCATTTAATTCAATCCAAGAGTATTATGAATTCTTGAATGAAGGCTTAAATACACATAGATTCAAGGATAGAGCATGGAAGTTCAAGATAAAGAAAGTTGAAGCGGGAAAAGTTGAAGAATTCAAAATTATTTTATTTTATTTTATATTTTAAAATTAGTATCTTGTCATGTACTTAATGATGTCATTGCTTACATCATGCATTGATGATGTCATCGCTAACATCATGCATCAATGATGTCATCGCTTACATAAGTCACTAGTGATGTCATTGCTTATGTCACTTGTAGTATGATGTCATCGCTTATATAAGTCTTTAGTGATGTCATTGCTTATGTCACTTGAATTAGGCGAGAATAAATATGAGCCCTTAGATCATAGTTGTTGGGGTTGAATGTAGACCATTGGATGTATTTTGTAACAACTATAAATACCTCCCCATCCCATTCCATTTGGGGCATCAAGTGTGAGTTTTCATTAATAAAATTTGAGAGTTTTTAATTCTCTTGGAATGGATTAGTTAGCTACTTTCCGTGTGGTAATTGATTGCTCTAAACGCCGGGTGTCGATTCCATTATCGGATAGTGAGATTTTAACTTTCCAATATGAACCTGAATCACTTGTTCCGTGTGCATATCTCAAACCCAGAGAACAACGGAGTTACTTTGGGTGGTTGGCCAGTATTGTAGCTCGAGAGGATGGTAGTCCTCATCCTTCTGATCTTCCCGTGGTTAGGGAATTTCTTGACGTGTTTCCTGATGATCTTCCGGGTCTACCCCCACATAGGGAGGTGGACTTCTCTATTGATGTTGTTCCGGGAACTGCACCGATATCTCTAGCTCCATATCGTATGGCTCCTGCTGAGTTGAAGGAGCTGAAGATTCAAATTGACGAATTATTACGGAAAAGGCTTATCAAACCCAGTGTATCTCCATGGGGTGCACCCGTCCTATTCGCTAAGAAGCAAGATGGGTCTTTACGGCTATGCATAGATTATCTTCAGTTGAATCGAGTCACTATTAAGAATAAGTATCCGTTGCCGCGAATCGATGATTTGTTCGATCAATTACAAGGTGCCGTTAGGTTTTCCAAGATCGATCTTCGATCGGCCTATCACCAGATGTTGGTCCATAAGGAAGATACTCCAAAGACAGCTTTTCGTACTTGATATGGGCATTACGAGTTCTTGGTGATACCATTCGAGTTAACAAATGCACGAGCTACTTTTATGGACCTAATGAATTGTTTATACCGTCCGTATCTTGATCAGTTTGTTGTAGTCTTCATAAACGACATTCATATCTATTCTAAGTCGGATGAAGAGCATGAGAACCATCTTCGCTTGGCCCTTCAAGTTCTTCGAGATCATAAGTTATATGAAAAACTTAGCAAATGCGACTTTTGGATGTCAGAAGTCAAATTCTTGAGACATGTCGTCTCGAGAAAGGGTATTTTTGTAGACCTGGTAAAGGTAGAAGCAGTCTTAAAGTGGGAGAGACCTTGAAATGTTGCTGAAGTTAGGAGTTTCTTGGGTTTGGCTGGATACTATCGTCGGTTTGTCAAAGATTTCTCCCGTATAGCCTTACCGTTAACTTGCCTAACACATAAGGGCATTCAGTATGTGTGGGATGAATCATGTGAGAAAGCTTTCTTCGAGCTGAAAGATAGGCTTATCTCAGCTCCAGTTCTTATTCTACCCGAGCGAGGAAAGGGTTACACAATCTATTACGATACTTCTACGCTTGGTTTAGGTAGTGTCCTAATGCAAGAGGAGCATGTTGTGGCTTATGCTTCTTGTCAACTCAATCAACATGAGAAAAACTATCCTACTTACGATCTAGAGTTAGCAGCGGTTGTCTTTGCTCTTAAGATTTGGCACCATTAGTTGTATGGCGAGAGATTCGAAGTCTACTCAGATTATAAGAGTGATGGATAGTGATGAATTTTTCCGAGTATTCTTAAATATATCAACAAAATCCATCTTCTCACCCCAGATGTTCTTAAATGATTTTTTAACGACTTAAAAACAGTTTCTTCTTTATTTTTTAAAAATGGTATCTTTCATGAAAAGGGAAAAAATGAATTGGAAAAATAAAATAGTTTTCATAAAAATAAATCATTTATTAAAATATTTTGTTACTTTCAATTTCTAAGATATTTAATTTTTTGGAGGCTCAAGAAAACTATTTCCTTGCAAAATATTAAAAGGATAGAGATTTTCTGACCAAACTATTTCTTTTTTCAATATTGTTTACGAGTAATTTTAGGAATTTAAATATTGAAACCGTAAAAGCACAACATGCAATATATATACATATACATGAAATTGTAAAAGCACAAAAGTGCGTATACACTTGTGGGTATGAGAGTGGGACCCATCTGAAATTGAACGGATTAAATGGAGGAAGGATCAAAAGCATGACGAAGAAAATGAAACTTTAACAAAACAAACAAAACCCCTCTCTCTCAAGGACACCGGCTGGAACTCCCCCTCTCTCGCTGTTCTCCAACTACCGGTCGGACTAAAACATTACTCCGTGCTCCTCTTTCTCTCTCTCTCTCTGCAGAGCTCTTCTATTTCAATATTGTTTTTGTTTTACTTCTCAAGTTTTTGATCCAATTATTTATTCGTATTTTTCCTTTCTTAGCTTAAAAATGCACAATGAAACAATTATGCACCCCTGTTGTTGAATTACTCTCACAAAATCAGATTACTGAATTAATTCCACAAATTTGGTTAATAAATACACCTAAAATCAGATTAATAAATTACTCTCACAAATCATTCAACTGTATAATGTGTGGAATAAAACTCTGGTGGTTGGCCCTAGTTTTTGTGGAAATATAGTGTAATTGGTTCCTCTGGAAAAACTACCCCTAGAGTTCACCCCAGTACTTAAATTTCTCGTGGTGGATCAACTTAACTAAATGATTCATTTGTAATATTTGAATGATGGATCAACTTAACTAAATGCAACAGAGTATTAACAAGAAATAGTCCCCAATACCAACTCATTTTGTCAATATTTCCTGTATATTTATGTGTATGGAAAATGAAGCTTTCGAAGCAAATCCGTAGCAAAAGAAGAAGCTCTGTTAAGAGTAAAAGGAGATGTAAGCCATTAACATCACCTAACATAGGGAATATAAAGGAGAATATACATGCTTTCATTTCATTCGTTTTGGTATATACTAACTATATCAATTCTTCATGCATATAAGCCATTAGATTCAAACCCAAATCTCACTTATACTATCAAACCATATGAACTTAACCCAATCAAAATTTGATTAATGCCAAAACAAAATTCGAAATACCTCTGTTAATGTACTACAGTCGGTAGAGAGAAAGAGATGAGCTCGGTAGAGAGAGAGACAGGAGCACGATAGAGAGATAGAGAGGAGCTCGGTAGAGAGAGAGAGAGGAGCACGGAGTAATATTTCAATTCGACCGGTAGTCGGAGAACAGCGAGATAAGGGAAGTTCCAGTCGGTGTCGTTGAGAGAGAGAGGGGGGTTTTGTTTGTTTGTTAAAGTTCTGTTTTCTTCTCCATGCTTTTGATCCTTCCTCCATTTAATCCGTTTAATTTCAGATGGGTTCCACTCTTATACCCACAAGTGCGTACGCACTTGTGCGTATAAGAAATATCCTCTATACATATATTATTTATGACATATTAGGTACATGTTAAGACAAACATTTTTTAACTTTGACATTGGATAACTTAACGTGGGTTTCATTGAGTTTTACATGCAAGCAGAAATAAAAAGATTGAACAAATTAAGAAAAACATCATTAAAAATGTTATTCTATCGAAGTAAGTAAAAATAAAAGTCTAGCACTTAATATAAAAGTATGAGGATATTTATTATAAGTTTACATTTATGAGATGTATGTAATTAAGTGAAAATAATAGATGCTTGTTTGTTGAAAAAAAAAAGAAATTTTTAAGTAATTTTTAAAATTTTAAGTGGGTGAGTAGACAAATTAGTGGCAATTTTTTCAAAGTATAGAAAGCGGGGTAAAAAGAAAGGATTTTATGCTATTTTTTAGATTAAAATTAACGTAAATTTAACTTTTAGTGATGTGAGAAGACGGATTATGTGTGCATTTAAGAACACTCTTTTTTTTTCATTTAAGAGAGAGAGAGATTATGCAATTCAGTATTTTTTTAATTTTTTTTTGGACAAGAGCAATTCTGTTTTGAAAACAAAAAATGGTTTCACTTTCTTCTCTCTTTATACAAATATAGCAGCTTTATTTAAATGAAATTTCCTTATGAAGGCCCTCTTTTATCCTACCACAATGACATGTCTAGTTTACCTGTGTATTGCACAAGACTCGAGTCCATTCCCGAACCAAAATAAAGTCGAACCAAAATAAAGTGGGCCATAGTGTAATACTCCGTATTTTAATTTATTTTAAATTGAATTATATTAGCTTATTTATACTCATGTGAGTGATCGTTTGGTGATTCGGGTGGTCCGAGTCAATTTCGGTTGGTAAATAGGAAGTTTTGGTTCTTCACGATTCATTAATTCTAGCTATCTTTGAGATATCATAACTTCTTCATTATTTATCAAACTAAGATTCCGTTCGCATAGGTGTCTAGTATTTGTGCCATTCTACGCCTTTTATGTTTTGGCCAAAGTCCAATTCACACTTCTCGTGGGTTCAAACAGGGCGCAAAGTATGCCCATTGCAAAATTCTGGTCATTCGGTAGTGCTTCGGCAGAGCGCTGTCTTCGGTGAATTTCTGGGAAAAATATATCCATAATATGGGAAAACTTCCTCTTAGGAAGTTATAGATCGTTGAATTACCTTTTCTTGGACATAAAGATCACCTCAATCGGAGTTCGGAGCAAAACGTTATGGCCAAAACAAAAACAGTGCTTCAGAGCCTAAAATTTATAGTGCGGACCGGTATTGAGTTTTTTGTATACCGGTCCGGCACCAAATTTTTGAGAAAATTGACCCCCGCGGACCGGTATTGGGTATTTTGTATACCGGTCCGCCAGTTAACTATTTCCACCGACTTAATCACGTTTTTAAGCCATTTTTGGTCATTTTTCATCCAAACCTCGTGCCAAACATTTTCACACTCCTCTAGAGAGTTCTAGAGGGTTCTAGAGAGAGAAAGACGAAGATTTCTACGCATCTATCCATTCGAATTGAGGATTCAAGCTTGAAATCATCCAAACCCATATCTAAGGTATTATTCATCATCTTCTACCTTGGTTTTCTTCTATAAAAGCTTAAGTGTGAGCTTTGGCTATTTGGGTTGGGGTTATACATCATTGATTCGGGAATTTTTCTACACTAGGAACGTGTTGACACGAGAGCTTGAGTATTTCACCAAAGGGGGGCTTCGGTTTACATCTTTCTTCCTTCTTTTGGTCTACAAACTTGAGGTATGGGTTATATCTTTTCAAAACTCAATATTATGATTTTATTTATCGAAAGATGAATGATTATATACATATATGTTTGATATGAAGCACATACTGCTTTGTTATTGATTATACTCAGATGATATATACATGTATGCTTACTATGAAAACCATGTTAGTTGATATTCATAAATCATGCATGATTAAGCTATGATTCAAAGATACGAAGCAATATATGCCAAATAAACTCGATTCTCGCATAGTATTTGATCTTTATGGGATGTCCCTCGGGTGTATATGCGTTTAGTTGATATGATTGAACTAGTAAATGATTTTGGTATGCACCAAGGGACGAGTATGAGGTTCGATGAGGTTTATATGGCATAAGTTGTTTCTAGCTTGCATTTAGAGCATGTTGTGCACGTTTGCATCATTATTGTGTCAACTCGGCATCTCGAGGATATCTTGGCAAGTCCGGAGCATCCTTATGACATATGGTGTGATAATTATCTCTTGGGAGAATTATATCTCGTATCCATGTTATGGATGGCTTTTTATGCTCTTGAGGCATTCTTGGACATGTTATTATCTATCTTCGGGAGTTCTTCATTTGTATGGGGATATATTTTTAGCTATATTATATGGTGGGATGTTGCCCACAGTTATCAGTATTTATGTTTGGGCCTTCCGTCAATGAAGAGGAATAATTGTGGTTAGTGCTTGTCGGTATGGAAAATAGGCAGGGCCTGGTGCCCTTCGGTTAAAAAGCCCTAAACCTCCGGGGGGTTAGCAAGTCGTCGGCCGTCTAGGACCAATGGTGAGCAATCCAAAAATTTAGACAACGGCAAGGCACTAATATTCTGGTTGATATGGAAATGAGTTGTTGATGTGATATGGTGGACTGTGGTCCAAAATGTTATTATCTGTTGATATTCACCCGAGACGGAGAGGCCAGGTTATGATCTTGATCTTATGTCTCTTGAGGGCGGTCAGGCCCATGTTATGAATGTTCATGGATTGATCTTCTGGTGGGGCGGTCAGGCCCACGGTTATTGTTACAATTATAATTCCTAATAAGGACCGGCTATGGTCTTGGACAGGCAGACTCATATCATTTTCTATCTCAGCTCACTCATATTCTGGTGATTCGACGTAACGGTTGACACAAGGGAGGTAACCTGCATTAGCATGAGCATGCATGGTTTTGTGAAATTATGATAAGTTACAAATCATGTTTGAATTGTATTATGAAAAGGTTCACTTTGTTTAAAGTAACGAATCAATAAATGTTTTCAAAGTCGTTCCCTTTTACTCCTCCCTACTGGGCGATATGCTCACCCCGTTTTTCTAAAACTATACAAGTATTTAGGAGTCCAAAGAGGACATGGACGCAACGAGATCGGAGACGTGTTAGTAACTCTGATACGAACTCATTTTTGTCATGTATATGTTCTCCCAGGAAGCCACGGCTAACCCGAAGTGTAGTATATTCACTTGGGTTACTTAGATGGTTATGTAACATGAATATGTATATGTTTGGATATTTGTGTGCAGTACTAACATCATCAATATGATTATGAAGTTGATGTTTGACATGCATGATATTACTATTTGTAGTTCTTTATGTATTTACATATATACCCATTTTAGTCAATCTAAGATGGGTTAGTAACACTCTAGGTCTTAATTACGGGTGTTGTCCTGTAAATTAAGGCGGGGGTGTTACACATAGCCCATGGCCCGGCCCAAATAAATACGTACAACTTACACTTAACGGAGTTAACATGCATGTGGCCCAAACTAATTAGGCCCACAAGTCATGCCCAGAAGCAAGGCCCAAGGTTGCGGGCATATTCTCTATATTGTGGTCATATTAAATATACCTCAAAGATAACTAAGTCTCCTACCTAAAAAGCAACTATCCAAGGCAAAACGAAGGGAATTATTCTCTTAATTATCCTATCTAGATATATTTATATTTACTAGAAAATTAGGGCATTTATCTTTATCTAGTTCTTTTACAGCTCTCTATATAAAGGCTTTTACATCTTCGACGTTATATCATTTGAAAAACATCTTAGGAGCCCTACCATAGTTACTATCTTCATTTTCGTAGGGCATCACTAAAAGAGAGAATAAAAGTGACTAGAGTAAGTATGTTTTTAAGCCGAACCACGTTACTTCTCGATAGTGTGGTCTGCTTGCTTTTACTTATGCACACATTATTCTTTGTTGGATCCAGGTATAAGCAAATAATCCACAATAGCTATTGATTTGAATAGTAACAATGAATTGCTTATAAGTATTATTTATTTATATAAGAGTAATGTTTATAATAAAAAAAAATGTATATAATATAAATTGACACTTTAGTATTAAATGATAGAAAACAAAAGAATGGATCCATTTAACGGACCACACATCAACTTGTGCATCATATTTCACTTCCTGCACAAATTAACTAAAAATTACGTATGAGAAATAGTTACAATTATTGGTACAATATTAATATGTTAAAATATACTAACTTTTAAGATGCGGTTTACTAACTTTTGAAAACCCTCCCATTTACCCACAAATAAAACGGGTATTGACCAGATTAATTATTAATAAACAACACACTTTTGAGTTTTTCAAATCAAGTAACACTCTCTATTTACCCCCAGAAGGGTAGCGAGCGATATTACGTATTGTAGCATGCATTACACAAAATTCTTAATGTTAGTTTTTGGGCATGTTGGTTTAGCCCAATAGGGACACCTATAGTGGGCCTTAGGGTTTCAAAGCCCTTTAAGCCTAATGATATATATTTAGGTCTTTAGACCTAAATAACAACACACAATACACAACATAATTAGAGGCGGCCGTCATCTCTTGTCAAGCACATCCTAGGGTTCCTTGTAGAGAGTACTTGAAACTGTGGGCACAGTGGTAGTCATTCGTGTAATGCTACACAACGCGAGTATCGTAAGGCCAATCTCACAAGATCTAAATCAATCCGCTGTGCATATAGGTACGCATACTTGTATTAATTTTTCAACATTAGTATCAGAGGTTTAGGATTGGTCTTCATACACAATCACGCATGTGCAAACTCTTGTATATATGTATGTATGATTTTCGTAGGTAATGATCTGTTGTGGTAAGGAAGGTCACTTCGCTCGTGACTGCATTGAGTCGAAGAAGGTACTCCTAAATTATAATTCTCCTCTTGTTTATGTAACAAGCCATGTTATGGTAGCTCATCCTTGCTATGATTGGATTGTGGATTCTAGAGTAGCCGAACATGTCATGAGGGATCGAGTTGGATATGTGGAGTACCGCCAGATACCAATAGGAAGCAAAGTACTTTATGTGGGCAATGGAGAAGCTGTTCAAGTTTTAGGTATTGGTACCTACAAGCTGAGCATGCGCGGTGGACGCGACCTATTGATCCATGATATATTGTTTGCTCCTGATATTCGACAGAACCTTTTATCAGTTTCTGCTTTGCTTGGGCTAGGATTTCGAGTAGTTTTTTAGAACAATAATGTTAGCATTTTTAATGGAACAATTTTTTTTATGGTAGTGGTTTTATTTTGGATGAATTATTTGTTTTGGATATTAATTATTCCAGTAATAATAATTCTATTTCTTTCTTGACTACTGCTAATAATTCTGCAATTTGGCATGCTAGACTTGGTCATATTGGCCAGGACATAATGAATCACTTAGCTAGAGAGGGCTTATTAGGTCAACTCACTAAAGTTTGTTTGCCCAATTGTGAGCATTGCTTAGTAGGAAAGTCAACTAGAAAACCATTTGGAAAAGCCACTATAGCATATTTTCCTTTGCAATTAGTACATTCAGACATCTGTGGCCCACTTAGTGTGATGGCAAGGCATGGTGCTAGCTATTTCATCACATTTATAGATGACTACACACGTTACGATTTTGTACATTTGATCTCCCATAAGTTTGAAGCATTGTATTGCTTTAAACATTTTATGAGGTTGGTTGAGAATCAAAGTGGGAGGACCATTAAGGCTCTCCGTACTGATTGTGGACATGAGTATTTATCTGAGCTATTTAAACAGTTATGTGATGAAAAAGGTATTTAGAGGTAGTTAACTAATCCATATATTCCGCAACAAAATGGTGTAGCGGAGAGAAGGAATATAACCTTTTTGGATATGGTTAGATCGATGATGGCGCAAGCTAACATCCCAATATTTTTCCGGGGGGATGCTATCTTAGCTGCTGCCTACATCCTCAACCGTGTGCCTTCTAAATCTGTTTCATCAACGCCTTATGAGCTTTGCACAGGCAGGAAGCCTGACTTAAGCCATTTACGCCCATGTGGCGTGGTGGGATATGTTCACACTAGTTCTCATTCGCATGGAAAACTAGGCCCTAGGGCGCATAAGTACATATTCATTAGATATTCTGAGGAATCTAAAGGATATGTGATGCTTGGTGAACAAGAAGATGGAACTATTTCTGAGATTGAGTCACAAAATGTGGATTTCCTAGAGAAGGAATTCCCCAAGAGAGGGGATGTGGACAGAAACATTAAGTTATTTGAAATGGTCGAATCGAACGAAGGCGTTTTCAAATCCGAATAAGGATGTTGAGAGAAACTCGCTTCCTAGTAGGAGTGTACGACCTCTTAGTGGGAGTGTCCCTCCATTAAAGACTAATTCCCTTGCGTAGGCGCAATCGTAAGAGTATCCCACGTCGTCGTTTTGAGATTGAGGGGCAGCTTTCATGTGTACTCCGCAAGATGTAGATGAGTCTAGAAATTATTAGGAAGCTATCACATCCCCTGCTTCGGCTGAATGGAAAGTTGCAATGATTGATGATATGGAGTCTATAAAGAAGAACAATGTCTGGGACTTGGTAGATCTTCCGCCAGGGCAAAAGACTATTGGAAACAAATGGGTTCTAAAAGCCAAACACAAGGCAGATGGTTCCATTGATAGGTAGAAATCTCTCCTTGTGGCGAATGGCTACACCCAAAAGGAAGGCATTGACTATAAGGAAACCTTCTCACCGGTAGTGAGGTTTGTCTCAATCCACCTCATTCTAGCTATTGTCGCTCATATGGATTAAAACTTTCTCAGATGGACGTTAAAACTGCATTTCTCAATGGAGAACTAGATGAGAAAATCTATATGGATCAACCTATTGGTTTTATAGCTAGTGGGAAAGAGCGCAAAGTTTGCAAGCTCAAACGATCCATTTATGGGTTGAAGCAATCATCTAGACAATGGTACCTGAGATTTCATTGAGCCATTTTTTCAAATGGATTTACGATGATCGAGGAGGACCACTGTGTGTAGGTTAAACGTTATGGGAATAGTTTCTTGATTTTCTCTTTGTATATAGATGACATACTATTAGCTGGAAACAACAACCAGATGGTTGTCGCCACACAAACGTGGTTATCTTCAATTTTTGAAATGAAAGACATGGGAGAGGCAAGCTATGTGCTCGGAGTTAAGATCCTAAGAGATCGATTAAGGAAACTTCTTGGTTTGTCTCAAGAGACTTACATAAGAAATGTACTTGAATAGTTTCAGATGCAAGCTTGTAAACTCATTGACACTACTGTTGAGAAGGGTAATACCTTAAGTCTGGATATGTGTCCTAAGACTCCTTATGAGAAGGAGAAGATGGCTCATGTTTTCGTATGCTAACGCTATTGCTAGCCTGATGTACACAATAATGTGTACGCGACCCGACATTTGTTATGCAGTTGATTTTGTCAATAGGTTCCAAGGGAACCCAACCATTTTCTTCGTGACATGGTTGCGCAAAAGGAGTGATCCTTAAGCATATCTCTACTAGTCGCATGGTTGCGGACCCCTTGACTAAGCCTATAGTTAGAGACGTTTACCAGGCTCATGTTAAGAGTTTAGGGTTACGTAGGTTGTGATTGTTTGCTTCATGACCATAGAGGATATTTGATGTCGTTGATATTATTATTAATATAATTACTAGCACACACTTTATCCATGGTTGGGATATCATGGTATGAGTATGTCAACAGGTATAAATCGACTCTCTCACACGAGTGATCGCCTTTGGCGCCCAAAAGAAGAGCAAAGATGAGACACGTCAGGCTTATGTCGCTGTGATAGCAAGCTGAGCTAACATTGATTGAAGTGTCGACTTGGAAAGGGCCAAGATAGAGTCTTTCAAAGATTGAATATGGATACTCCACTATCCATATATAACCTGTGAATAGCCAGATGCGAAATTTCGACTAGGCGCTGAGACGAGCGAGCAAGTAGATTTTTTGGGTTAGGCGCTTGACAACGACTGAACTAAGAACTGTACGATGTTTGATAGTGACATACGCTCTTTATTGAAAGATAACTCCACCGTAACATGTAAGTCATACTACATGTGCTTGGCGACCTATATAAGGAAGTGAAAGAATGATCCCTGCTTCTTAATTGTGTGAGTCCTTATAGATTGATACAATATGTATGGTCATCTACTATTTTTGCCCTATGTGAGTTTTGACTGTTTTATGAAGAGGAAGTTCAGTGTATGCTACTTTGATGTGTGTATCTTATGACTAAGACTGATGCGGCCTAAAGGGACATCATTGGGAAAGCAATTGAATATAATCTAAGTGATATGAAGACGAAAGAATGACTGTTTGGTAGCACGTTCAAGTTTTATGATCACTGGTACCAAGTTATGTCACTTTCTGAAAGTAGCGACGTAGTTGTGAGAATAAAACGGAAGAATTTTAAACGTTGATCCGAGATGTGATTCCGAGGGATTGGAGATGCTTAACCTCAATGTGGCTAAATAGGTCAGGGGCAGAATGAGACGCTATGGGGATGTTCTATGCTGGTTCTTTGGGAGTTTGGCATAGTACTCCAAAATTTCCTCTTCAGGTGGCTCGCGGTCGCACAGCTCATTTACTAAGTATGAACGGGGAATCTAGAATGGTACAAGGGAGAATGCGATTATTTGACCACTATGTGCGAGTGGGAAATGTTCGTTTTTGGGCCTGTTGGGTTTAGCCCAACAGGGACACCCATAGTGGGCCTTAGAGTTTCAAAGTCCTTTAAGCCTAATGATATATATTTAGGTCTTTAGACCTAAATAACAACACACAATACACAACATAATTAGAGGCGGCCGTCATCTCTTCTCAAGCACATCCTAGGGTTACTTGTAAAGAGTACTTGAAATTGTGGGTACAGTGGTAGTCGTTCGTGTAAAGTTACACAATGCGAGTATCGTTAGGCTAATCGCACAAGATCCAAATCAATCCGCTGTGCATACAGGTACGCATACTTGTATTAATTTTTCAATAGTTAATCCCTTTGGAAAAGTTTATGGGTAAACCATTATTTTACTAGTATTTTAAAGACGTACTAGTATTTTTTACTAGTATTTTAAAGAGCAAAAGAGAGGTTGATAAGGAAAGAAAACGCATTTAAGCCAAAGTAAATGGACATCTTCACGTGGAAGCTGATACTTGTGGTATACAAACTTCATTGATTTCTTTGTATGCATATGTCGCGCAATTTTTCTATTTATTTTGTTTCAAATCTTATAAAAATTATAAAACATAAATTTACAGTTAATATACTTACAAAAATAAGTATAGAAAATACAAATAGCACATCTTTTAGACGAATAGCAAATTTTCATTTTTAAAATTATATTATGTAGACCTATGTGAGAATGTGAATAATCTGATTTGTTATGTTTATAATTTTACATTATTCAATGACTTGTATACAAGCCTTAACCTATATCTAAAGTTATTTTAGACATTGGGTATATTTTGTTGGATGCACTATCTAAAAAAGTTATCCTATCTTCACATACATATATACAAATTAATAGGTATAGTAAGTTAAAATAGAGACAAGAGAGAGTTGTGGCTCCCATATTTTTAGTATGACATCATATTTATATTGTCTAAGTGTAAATTATTATTTTGCCATGTTCTTGTTTGTTAAGATCAATTTTCTCGCACCTTGATTGATCCCTTTTAAGGAGGGTGTTAACTACTAATTATCAGATATTTTACATCTACTTAGACTCGACTTGGAATGCTCCTAGTCGAGCTCAATTTTTTCGAACTCATGGTGTCCAGCTACTAGACCATTCTATTGTGATTTTACCTATTTATAAAATATTGATGTTATACTCACACAGAAAAAAAAAAAAAAAAAAAAAAAGAAAAGAAGAACAGTATAATATGAAATGTTATCTCATTGTTGAATGATTAGAACAAGAGTAGTTCCACTTAAGTCTTCATCTAATATAGACCGAGGTGATATTTCATCTTGTACATGTATATTTTGTGAATACTTTTAACAAAAATAAATAAGCAAGTCAGTGAATCACATCACTTCTTTCCCATTCGTACGAGACACTACCTTTTTTTTCGGGACGACGATATATAATTTTTATATTTAAAATAATATATTTAGTTACAAACTACAGTGATTAACACTAGTGGAGTAGTGGTCATTTTAAACATATGCTACGCAAGAATTTAGGGATGACAAACACAAAAAAAAAAAAAAAAAAATGAAATACCGGTTTCAGTTATTGTGGTAAATTTCAATACTCGTAGGTATATGAATCAGTTGATAATATAATTTGCAATAAAGGTCGATCCCACATAAACTCAAACTTATAATTACCTTATTACTCTTTCCTTAAATTCCTACTCTAGCCAAAAAGTGGTGGAATAAAATAAAAGAAAATAAAAAAATTAAAATAATGCAAAGCGAATCAAAGCAAAGTAAAGAAAGTATATTAAATAATATTAAGTAAGATAATAAAATCAATAAATTATTTGATTAAGGTTTCGGAGTCGAATATTTAATATCATTGTCTTAAATATTCATGCGTGTAAACTCTACTCTTGTCTTGCAATAATTTCGTCTTTCGACTCTATTATTAGCGAAAAATATAATCATTAAGTTTAATTAATTTATAAAATCAAATTACAATTCTTTCACAACCAAATTTACGTATAAGATCAAAATACACCATATATCCGCTATTAACAAATAATAAAGTGAATCTAACACAAATCCAACTTTTTTTTATCAATTATATAGGCATCCAACAAAAAAAATTGCATTTAACATTTAAGCATTAAATTGGTATAGTCAATTGTCATAAAAACGTGTAATATAATCAATTAAATACATCCATCATAACCCTAACACAAATTTACATTAGTATGAATAAAATTAAATAAATAACAAATAATAAATTAAAGTAAAATTTATTTGGCCTGAAATTAATTCAATAATAAAATTAAAACTTGAAATAATCAAAGTCTTCAATTTAATCCAACAATGAAAAAAAATAAAAACAAATTAAAGAGGAAAAGAATGAATAAAATACTGTGCACAGATCTCCAAGCTGCGGGTAGCTACTACTGCTTTTGTCCTTGATTGATGAAGCTCTCTAGGCCATTAATTTTAATCGAATGAGTTTTGATGAACCTTCTTTCACACATGGGCAAGGCTTGCATTTAAAATATCTAAGAATGGGCTTGGTCCATTTACGCTAATAAGCTTAATTGTTTAATTCAAATTGCAAATATATAGATGGTTTATAATGACATTGCATTAATATTAAAATTGGATAACATTATTTTTGGGCAAAAAAGCTTATGTATTTTGGCCATATTATTAATATTATCTTTTTTTTTAAAAAAAAGAATTAATAATAAGAATACTTATTTAACATTCTCAATTTGAAGATTTCCTCAGAAAAGTGAAGGGAAAAAAAATCCATTTTAAAGACTTATAGAATTAAAAACTAGGATAATCTATAATTACTTAAAACATCAATCTGGACTTTAAGTTTGAAGATTTAGGCATAAGAAAGCACATATTTCAACCATTTTGAATTTTTTTAATAGTTTAATTTTCAATTTTCTCTCAGCAATAATTTTTCTTTTTCAATAAAAGATATGTGTCTATCGCAACGGCCACTACGCAAATGTATGGATACCTCTGTGACAGAGTAAAAAAAATGTGTCCTAAAAAACATATTAAACACTTATATATTTTAAAAAAATTCAAAATTGAGATGTGAAAATCTAACGGAAAAGGGAAATTGCAACCAATGTTGACCCCATCAATTAATTCACTTGAGCCCAAATTTCTCCAAC
Organism: Lonicera japonica; assembly: GCA_021464415.1. Classification (NCBI taxonomy): domain Eukaryota; kingdom Viridiplantae; phylum Streptophyta; class Magnoliopsida; order Dipsacales; family Caprifoliaceae; genus Lonicera; species Lonicera japonica. The sequence continues at coordinate 68,433 of JAKCWG010000048.1, read as the reverse complement.
ATCTGACGCATTGCCTCAATTTTCTTTCCACATTTTCCCACACTAATACGCATGTGGCATAGATAGCCATTCAACTCTCCCTCATTTTTAACGAGTTTCTGGCATCTCGTAACCTAATAATTAACTTGGATCAAGTTAATGTGTATTTTAAATGAGTGGTACTAGTGCTACCTTCCAAATCTCTATGTAACACTCTTTTAAAAAAAATGAAGACTTTACTAATGCTACACCCCATCTTTTTTTAACCTCAATCGTTAACACTTAATATACCATTAATTAATTAATTAATTAATTAATTAACAACTCAATTGTAAAGAAGATGATTGGCCATTTATACACTCAGAAAGTGTGTAAAAACAGGGGAGTGACAATTGACTTTAACAATGTTGCTCTGCCTTTCCATCCCTCCATTTCCATTCCAACTTATTTTCTTTCTTAGCTCATTCTCGGCTTATTTTGGCACACTCTTTGAAAATAGGGACTCCAGATAGTTGAAAGCGGAATTATCGGTTGACATGCCAAAAATGGAAGCAATTTCCATTTTTTGTGTTGTACTGCCATGGCTTAAGTAGAGAGAGAAAGAGAAAGGAGAGAGATAGAGGTGCTTTCAATTGTACTCGGTCTTACGTAATCGAGTATAATAAAAATCCTCAGTGCTTTGCAGTCGAATACACCTTCTTGGAATAAAGGTTCGCTCGGTTAGAAAGGGACGAAATAGGTTTATTTACTCGGTTTTATGAAGCCGAATGATTATAGCTTCTTTAGCTCGGTTGTGAAGGGCCGAGGAAGATGACAAAATTTGGTTTGAAGGGGCCGAGTTTGGCTAGTTCATTCGGCTTCACACCACCGAGTCCTTCAAACTAACCCAATTATGTTAAGCTGAGCAAACATTCATCAGTGAGGAAGAACATAGGACTATCTCAAGCAAACATTGATTTGGTATAAACTCCCATGATGTTAGGGCTCAATTGCGGATTCTTGAAGCAGGGAGGGAGAATTTCAATTCAATCCGCAATGGAGTGTGGGGAGAAGGTTTAATCCGCAATGGCGTGAGCGAGGAAGAAAAGAGGAGGAAGGAGAAGAAATGGAAGAAGAAGCAACGAAGGAAGAAGAGAGGAGAAGAAGAAGAAATGGAACAAGAGAGGAGGAAGAATAAATTGTGCTCTTTTTTTTTTGGTTAATTGTTTTTTTTAGTAATTAATAAATTAATAAATTGTTTTGCTGGGATTCGGGAACTACGCTACAATTTGGGAAGGTGTAAGCACCCAATTCGCTCTTTCGGTCCTTTTAATGGATCATGTATTCAATTCCTACTTTAAATATCTTGTAAATACTTTGAATTGTTTTCAAAATAGACCTTTCAAATAAGTTCGGTTTAAAATAGTATTTATGAAATCAGACTCTAGTTTCGCGAGCGCCTACGTATTCATTCGTAGAATGAAATAAGAGTTTCATAATTCCACTTGTTTGGAAATTTTTGTATGTTTGCATGGTTTTGAAAAGTTGTCAAAACGGATTTTAGTTTTCTTGTAAAACTTAGAAAGGACTGGTTTTGAAAGTAGTGAACTTCTTTACAAATTATCTAATTTTTCTTGATTGAAATTTATATTTAAATTGATAATTGAAATCAGAAGAGTTGTAGAAAGACGTACTTGATGCGCTTGAAGAAGAATAAAGATTGCTTGCTTGCTTCTTTCTCTCTCTAGAACTTTCTCTCTCTAAAAATTATCTTCCTAATGATATAGACAGAATTTCCTCTTTCTAAAACTCATTTACGTGTTGATGCCCTCAAATGAGACCCCAAGGGTCCCATTTATAGCAAAAACCCCGCTGAAAAACACTTCAAAAGGGGTTAGCCACAGGGACTGCAGCTAGGGCTTGCGGCTCGCAGCCAACCGTGTAGCTATGAGGTATCCGTACGGCTAGGGTGTGTGGCTAGCAGCCTCGTTATGGTAAGCGAAGTGGCAACATTGGTCGTGGCAGGTTCTCAACGGATTCAAGGATGTTAGATCCTTAAACCAAAGTCGGGTCCTTCTTAATGATGATTCGAGACTTGATGCAAAATGCTCGTTTTGTATGAAAAATAGATTCACACAAGAGTCGTGGATTGGGGTTTTCACACATGGTTGTGGAGTTGTTTGTCTAATTTGAAAACATATTTTGGATACTAAGGCAAATGAGGGTAAAATTTCCTAAAACAAAGTCTCAACCACCTGACGCATCCTATATATAAAATTAGATCATCATTATTTAATAACCTAGTTTTACAATTTATTTTGTTTCTTTACTTAATTTAATAAGGTTAGTATAATTAGTTAACAGTTTTAAATATTTGGATATTAAATATAAACACCTCATAAAACCAAAAATCACTATTTTCTTTAATTCTTTTCAAAATTAACTTGCAAAAACCTACGTTTTAATATTCCCCTTCCCTGTGATTCGACCATGTGTTACCAAAATTTATACTTGTACGATTGCTTAATCTTGAGTATTAATAACATACAATGTTTTTACTATGCCAATGATTTTGTAAGTGTATAACAAACAATACATACGTAAAAAAATATTTTTATAAATGTGGCCTAGCCAAAAAAATATGAAATCTTAAAGCGCAATGTAGAATAATTTAATACACAAATTACCCTACGTCATCTCTTCCCCAATTCATCTAAGCTTATTACACTCGAATATCTTCTTCTTCTTCCTCGACCCATCAATGGTCACACATATCGATCTAACTGAATGACATGGATCATAATGTGGATGTGTAGCATGAAAATTACATGTATTGTGATCTTAACATGCCTATTTTCAACTGGTCCTCCTGAAATCTTAGTGAGACCAAACTATATCCAAAATCAGAGTGTAAATAAACCAAACTTTTATTTCTGCAGAAAATAACTTCAAATATCCTTAAACTGAAACAACCGAAATATGTCTATATAATAGAAACACCAAAATTACAAACTCCCACTAAAACTGAATATCCTGAAAAGATATGACACCCATACGAGCAGTGTGCTCATGAAACACTTTGGGTGGCAATCCCTTAGTAAGCGGATCCGCAACCATGGAGTTTGTACCAATGTGTTCTATAGACAACTGTCCACTCTGAACTATTTCTTTGACAACTAGAAACTTGATATCTATATACTTAGATTTCGTCGAGCTCCTGTTGTTCGTGGAATATAGCACTGCTGACTTATTGTCACAAAATAACTTAAGTTGTCTTTCAATACTATCCACTATTTTCAATCCCGTGATAAAATTTCGCAGTCATATTCCGTGGTTGGACGCCTCATAACATGCTATGAACTCTGCTGCCATGGTAGAAGAGGCTATAAGAGACTGTTTAGCACTCTTCCAAGAGATAGCTCCCCCAGCCAGCAAAAAAACATTACCCGACGTAGATTTCATACTATCTTGGCATCCAGCAAAATCGGAGTCAGTATACCCAACGATCTCAAGCTGATCTGTCCTCCGATATGTGAGCATGTAGTCTCTTGTTCTCTGTAAGTAACGCAATACCCGTTTTGTTGCTTTCCAATGGTCAATTCCTGGATTGTTTAAGTATCTACCTAGCATCCCAATAATGTACGCAATATCCGGACGTGTACATACCTGAGCGTACATCAGACTCCCCACTGCTGATGCATAAGGAATCTTTTGCATTTCCTTTTCCTCAAAATCATTCTTAGGGCACTGACTAATACTAAATTTATCTCCCTTAGCCACAGGGGTATCACCTGGTTTACAATCATGCATGCCATATCTCTTGAAAACCTTTTCGATATAACCCTTTTGTGATAATCCTAAAGTACCCCGAGATCAATTTCGGTGTATCTGTATGCCTAGTACAAAAGAGGCGTCACCAAGATCTTTCATCTCAAAATTCTTAGTCAGAAATCTCTTGGTTTCGTGCAATGTGCCTATATTGTTGCTGGCAAGAAAAAATGTCATCGACATATAAAACTAGAAAAATATACTTACTCCCACAAAACTTATGGTATATGCAATCATCGATCAAATTCATCTTAAAACCAAATGAAATGATTACTTGATGAAACTTGAAATACCATTGTCGAGATGCTTGCTTGAGCCTATAGATGGATTTCTTAAGTTTGCAAACCATATTCTTTAGGTCTCCCACCACAAAGTTTTTCGGTTGCACAATATAGATCGTTTCGTCAATGTTACCATTGAGAAATGCCGTCTTTACATCCATCTGATGTAACTCAAGATCGAAATGCACCACCAATGCCATTATAGTCCTAAAAGAATCTTTCGAGGAAACCGGAGATAAAGTTTCTTTATAGTCGATGCCTTCCTTTTGTGTAAAGCCCTTTGCAACAAGACGAGCTTTGTACCTTTCTGCATCACCTTCGAATCCCTCTTGGTCTTAAATATCCATTTACAACCAATGGGTTTCGCACTCTCTGGCAATGGGACAAGATCCCATACGCCATTGTCCTTCATGGACTTAATCTCCTCATTCATGGCATCAATCCACTTCTGAGAATTAGAACTTTTCATGGCTTGACGGAAGTTGATCGGATCATCTTCCATCACTCCAATGTCAACCTCATGTTCTTGGAGAAATACAATGTAGTCATCTGGCACCGCACTTCTCCTTTCTCTAGTAGATCTCCTTAATGGCATAGGTTCTTAAGGTGGTAGAGTTTGTTCTTATGGAACAATTTCTTGAATGGGAGGTTCTCTGACATTATCTTGATTTGTGTCTTGAACAAAATTAGAAATGGAAACCTGATCAATGCCAATGGCACCTGTGGGAATATCAACATATTCCTCTTCAAAGACAAAATCTCTGGCTCTATCTCCCCCCGCAAACTCTACTTCCTCAAAGAACCGGGCATTTCCCGATTCAAAAATCGACTTAGTCATGGGATCATAAAACTTGTACCCCCTAGATCTTTCAGAATATTCAACAAAATAGCAACTCACAGTTTTTGAGTCCAGTTTTTTCTCATTAGACCTATAAGGCCTTGCCTCAGCTGGACATCCCCAAATGTGTAAGTGCTTTAACTAGGTTTCTTATCTGTTCAAAGGTCATAAGGGGTTTTAACAGTTGCTTTAGTTGGAACCCTGTTAAGAATATATGCTGCAGTTTTAATTGTTTCTCCCCAGAGTAATTCTGGTAAGGTAGAATGACAAATCATACTCCTTACCATGTCCTTAAGCGTCCTGTTTCGTCTTTCAGCAACACCATTCATAGTGGGCGAACCCGGCATAGTGTACTATGGGACAATACCGCATTCCTCTAGGAACTTAGCAAATGGCCCTGGACGTTGTTCACCTGAACCGTCATATCTACCGTAGTATTCACCACCACGATCAGATCTGACGCTTTTAATTTTCTTATTGAGTTGGTTCTCAACTTCAGCCTTAAAATTTTTGAACATATCCAGTGACTGGGACTTTTCATGAAGGAGGTATATGTAGCCATATCTGGAAAAGTCGTCTATGAACGTTATAATATATTGTTGACCATTCCAAGCAACTGTTGGAAATGGCCCACAAATGTCTGTATGTATAAGTTCTAAGACATCCATAGTCCTATTGGCTTCAAATCTCCTCTTATTGGTTTGTTTTCCCTTTATACAGTTAACACAAACATCAAAATTTGTGAAATCTAAGGGATCTAGAATTTCCTTTGACACAAGTCTCTCTATTCTCCGTTTGGAGATATGACCTAATCTCATGTGCCATTTACACCTCGTGTACTTAATTGCAGAGATTCATTAAATGAAGCATTTGTATCAATTGAATAAAAATTATCATAACATGACAAAGAACTGGAACCAACTAATTTTGAATCATGAAACAGACTAAATTTTCCATCACTGAATGAACAAGAATATCCAAATTTATCCAAAGTAGAAATAAAATTAAATTCCTTCTAAAAGACAGTATAATAAATGTTTCATTTAAATCCAAATAAAATCCAGTCTTTAATGATAATCTAAATTTTCCTATTGCTTTAACTTGAACCGTCTTGCCATCACCTACGTAGATGTGTCTTTCACCATCATTTGGCTTTCGGCAAAGGAGGCAACCCTGCATAGACACACTGATGTGAGTTGTTGCACCAGAATCTATCCACCACGTGTGTCTAGGTACCGAAGTTAAATTACCTCAGAACAAACCAAATTAAGAAACATACCCTTCTTAGCACGCCATGCGTGAAAGTTGGTGCAATGCTTCTTTATGTGCCCTTCAACTCCACAAAAGTAACATCCAGTACTTTCCGGTTCGCCCGGTTTCTTTTCTTGTTTCTTTTGTGGTGCCACATCTGCAGCCTCTTTATTCTTCTTTCTTTTCTTCCCCTTGTCCTTACTTTTAAAGGTTGAGGCAATATGAGCACTTTCTACCTTATCTTGCTTTAACCTTTCTTCTTCTTAAACACAGTATGAGATGAGCTCATTCAGAGACCAAGTCTCTTTCTGACAATTGTAGCTCACCTTAAACTGGCTAAACTGTGTTAGAAGAAATATTAAAACTAAATGCACCAGCAAGTCCTCAGAGAGTTCTAGCTTAAGTGCTCTTAATTTTGAAGCAAGATGAGACATCTCCATAATATACTCTCTTATATTGCCCTTACCCTTATAGCTCATTGAAAGTAGGTTTGTCAAGAGCGTACCTATTTTAGCCTTTTCATTCTTAACAAACCTTTTTTCAATGTCTGTAAGGAACTCCTTAGCTGTAGTTATCTTTTCAGATATTGTGCCTCTGAATGCTTCCGGAATGGCTTTTTTCATAATCATGATACACACGCGATTCGATCTATCCCACTTCTCTAGATCTTTTCTCTCTTCAAGAGTACTTTTATCCGTAAGAGGTGGGAGAGAATCAGTCCTTAACGCAAGGTCAAGATCCATGACTCCTAGAACTATCTGAAGGTTCTCTTGCCATGATTTGAAATTTGTGCCATTTAACATAGGAATAGAGTTTATGCTAGCAATAATATTAGCAGAAGTATTCATAGCTGAATTCACAGAAAACAACAATAAACAAACAAAGCAAGCTCACATAAATCCTAAAACAAATATAATAAATTCAAATAAAGGTAATTCCCACCTCAAGATACCGGGTGCTCCATTAATATTTTATCTTTGGATAAAATATACTAACTTGCAATTGATATCTTGTAGCAGTAATCAAACACTGATAATAAAAGTATGTCGAATAATAAATCTTCCTTTGGGCCAATTTATTGTTCACATGAAAAACTGAATAATTATCGCGTGTTTATTACCATAGGTGTACATGTAATTCTGTTAAAAGTCAACATTTCTTTGGGCCGGTCAAAATTCACATAAATTACAAGTACACAACCATTTATAAATTAAAATAAATTAATCTCCACGAGAGAGGTCACTTTGGCGACATGTCGCTTCAATTAATTCGTCTCAAAATATATACTTAATTATACCAATATTTGAATTTAAACTGATTGAGTCAAAATTTATTGAATTATAAACTCTTGTCCATAATCTTAACCCATAATCTAAACTTTAAAAATTATATATATGCACATACCAGTACAACACATAAAATTTTAATAATATATATATATAGTTTGCCCAATAGTACTGTCGAAAGGAACAAACAAATAAAATAATAATAATGATATTATTCAGCCACTCGGCAGAAACAAATTATATATATTGGATTGAACCCTTTAGTCCTTTACATAAATATATATACGTACAACCTTATATATATATATAATATAATAATGCTATTAAAAGTCGACAAGACTTTTTGAATCCATGGCAGACATTAGGGAATAAAAAAATAAAAAATCTGAACTATTTTCCTTCTTTAATCGTAAACCTTAATATATATATATATATATAACCAATCAATCTACTGAGTGCGGTATAAACCTAAAATTCGATAGACTTATTATAAATATATATATATACACGATGTAACCAAATCCAAATATATATATATATCCGATCAATATAAATATAAAATAATTATATATAAATACCTGATTTGACCGAATATATGTATTAATCAATAAATCTAAAATAAATTAATTCTTAATGATTAAACATGAAAATCCTTCTGATACCACTTGTTAAATCTAGTTGGTTTCAAATAACCATAAACCCTAGGTTCGTTCATGTAATATCACCAAGAATTAATAAATTAATATGCGGAAGCGTACCTGAATCCATAGCGTGTGTTTGTACTCGAGTGGTTGGCCTTTCAGATCAACATGTATTTCTTTAAAGAATCCCCTTTATGTCTTCTCTCTGCTCTCTGTGATGATGGGGGCTCAACAGGGACAAGAAACGTACGTATGATCTGGGGACCATAACCACAATATATATAGATAGTAAACCCTACTATCTATTTAGTATTTCTATTTTAGCCCGTCATAAAATAGAATTACTCTTAAGTATCTACACATTAAGGGCCCACACCCTATTAGATATATTTAAGCCCAAATAACTTAAACCTTATTTGATCACTTTTAAGGTGGGCTTAACCATTCGACAGTCCGCAACACATAATTATTTCACATATAAGCCCAATGTTGGATTAAGGATCCAACAATCTTCCACTTGGGCTATATGTGTAACCTTATAATTATGTATTGTAAATTGAGCTCATCTTTACTGTCATTACTGAAATGTATCTGTATCCAATCCGGTCCATCAATTATATCAACATAGGATCAAAGCGGCCTTTGTTACACTTATGAAATCAGACTCGAGCTTCGCGAGCGCCTAGGTATTCATTCGTAGAATGAAATAAGAGTCTCATAATCCCACTTGTTTGGAATTTTTTGTATTTTTGCTTGGTTTTGAAAACGTGTCAAAACGGATTTTAGTTTTCTTGTAAAACTTAGAAATGACTGGTTTTGAAAGCAGTGAACTTCTTTGCAAATTATCTAATTTTTCTTGATTGAAATTTATATTTAAATTGATAATTGAAATCAAAAGAGTTGTAGAAAATACTTGATGCGCTTGAAGAAGAATAAAGATTGCTTGCTTGCTTCTTTCTCTCTCTAGAACGTTCTCTCTCTAAAAATTATCTTCCTAACGATATAGACAGAATTTCCTCTTTCTAAAACTCATTTGCGTGTTGATGCCCTCAAATGAGACCCCAAGGGTCCCATTTATAGCAAAAACCCCGCTGAAAAACACTTCAAAAGGGGTTAGCCACAGGGACTGCGGCTCGCAGCCAACCGTGCAGCTATGAGGTATCCGTACGGCTAGGGTGTGCGACTCGCAGCCTCGTTATGGTAAGCGAAGTGGCAACATTGGTGGTGGAAGGTTCTCAACAGATTCAAGGATGTTAGATCCTCAAACCAAAGTCGGGTCCTTCTTAATGATGATTCGAGACTTGATGCAAAATGCTCGTTTTGTATGAAAATTAGATTCACAAGAGAGTCATGGATTGGGGTTTTCACACATGGTTGTGGAGTTGTTTGTCTAATTTGAAAACATATTTTGGATATTAAGGCAAATGAGGGTAAAATTTCCTAAAACAAAGTCTCAACCACCTGACGCATCCTATATATAAAATTAGATCATCATTATTTAATAACCTAGTTTTACAATTTATTTTGTTTCTTTACTTAATTTAATAAGGTTAGTGTAATTAGTTAACGGTTTTAAATATTTGGATATTAAATATAAACACCTCTTAAAACCAAAAATCACTATTTTCTTTAATTCTTTTCAAAATTAACTTGCAAAAACCTACATTTTAATATTCCCCTTCCCTGTGATTCGACCCTGTGTTACCAAAATTTATACTTGTACGACTGCTTAATCTTGAGTATTAATAACATACAATGTTTTTACTATGTTAATGATTTTGTAAGTGTATAACAAAAGATACATACGTAAAAAAAATATTTTTATAAATGTGGCCTAGCCAAAAAAATATGAAATCTTAAAGCGCAATGTAGAATAATTTAATACACAAATTACCCTACGTCATCTCTTCCCCAATTCATCCAAGCTTATTACACTCGAATATCTTCTTCTTCCTCTACTTCACTGCATATCTTACATCTTCATGATGATATACTATTAATAACAATAAATTTCTAATATATGCATTACTAAACACATAAACATATATTATGTCAAAATTGCATTTCTCGAACAATCACTTTTCTTTTTATTTTTATCTTATTTAATCTAGGGAAAAAATATAAATACATATAAAAATGGGACGTGATACACATTTACATCTCGTTTGATTACATAAATTATTTAATTTAAACTTATTTCATTGTAAAATGACAAATTGTGATTTATCTTTCTTCGTATAGTATGTTTATTACTATATCAAAAACAAGAAATTTCCATAGAAAATCAACAAAGACTTCTTAAAAAGTTAGTCTACTCAAAATCAGTGCATGGGGGTCCACTAACGAACAAGGGTTAGTTTTGAGATCGACTAAGAGTTCCGTAGGTCGATTCTCAACTACAGTAAAACAATTGAGGTCAATGGCAGGGTCAGATTCGCGAGGCCAAATAAAATAAAATAATGGTCTGCTCAATGTCAATGCATATATGACACTGTATTATTTTTCTCTATCAAAGAACCAATTATCTGGAAAAGTTTATGATCATTGGACGAGTGAAAAGATCGAGGCAATAGATTTATCGGAGAATAATCTATCTGGTAAATTTCCCGCTTCATTGTGTTCCTTACCTAATCTTATTCAATTGAAATTGAGCAACAATGGGACCGTCGGGAAATTACCTTTTTTGATAAAAAAAAAAGTGGGAAAATTTGATCTTTCTTGATTTGGGAGAGAATAAATTCTCGGGGACCATATCAAAATTGATCGGAGAAAACCTTTTATTGTTATAAGTGCTAATTAAGCATATGAGCTAATCAATTTATCAGGGGCCATATTACTAAAAAACTTTGTCATATTCGAGAACTCCATGTCTTGCACCTTGCTCAAAACAATTTATTAGGGGCCATTCCAGCATGCTTGCATAACTTAAATGGAATGAAGTCTAGATACCATGGTGGATACAAGAGATTTGATATGGAGTTGGTTCAAAAGGGAGACATTTAAGGGAGACATTTTAGAAGAGATAACAAATCTCTCATGTTTGGTTACCTTAAATGTATCAAACAACCATCTAATGAGAAAGATACCTTAGAAAATTAGAGACATGTGATATTTGGAAACACTCTACTTATCATCCAAGCATTTTTCTGGTCAAATTGCTCTAGGCATGTATTCTGTGACATTTCTAAACCATTTGAACTTATCGCAGAACAATTTGTCCGGTCCAATTCCATCAGGAAACCAATTCCCAATGTTCGATGAAACCATCTATGAGGGTAATCCAGGACTTTGTGGAAGCCCATTGTTAAAACAAATGCGAAGCAGCTACTAACGAAGAAGATGGAGATCATCGACGTCACAATGGAGATGATAGAGAAGATAAATATGAAAAGTTAGGGCTCTTTGTTAGCCTATCATTTGGATTCATTGTTGGATTTTAAAGTGTTTGTGGTGGTTTGGTGATCAAAAGGACCTGGAGAGTCACATACTTCGGATTTTTAAAAAAAGTGAGAGATTGGATCATCGTGCTCGTTGAGGTGATCGAATGTGAATCGTGTACAAAGAACAATTGTAAGGGACAAGCATTGATGTCCTTCAAGGCTACACAAGTAGAATCCGAACAACTCCATTAAACCTTTTATGTTTAAGTAATTCTACCTCAACTTTTCTTATTTTCTCATTGTAGGGTATCTTCTTTCTTTGGGAAAGATAAGAGGATTTGAAAGTGTCATGGGTCACAATTAATAAAAAGTTAAGAACTTGGTGTGAATGATTGTAGCACTTATTAATATTTTGCATTTATGTTTTTGATTGTATGTATTTTTGTTATTGATTGGGGGTGTTGTATTATGTCTATCAGTGGAATTTGATTCCATCAAGATGGGTGTCGAAGAAAGTAAATGGAGAAAGTGCATCCTTTAATTGTTTTTGTGTTGAGCAAAACATTGTACTTTTGTTTTTTCAATAATTGAAGCAATGAATCAAGAACCTATATTTGTTAAGCATTTTGATATGCTAAAGACTGTGTTTTGATTATTTGATAATGGTGTAGAATGAATTAGTTTAGAAATTGTTGAATTGTTGAAATGCATTCATTCTACCGGGACATTCCAACAACTCATGAGGATAGTAATTTCGATAAATGATGATTCTTGAAACTGGACATAGAGAATGAACTCTTGAAAATTTCTCTTATTAACTAGGAAAAACATTTTCGAATTATCCAATGGACGAAACTGAGGATAGAGAGTAAGATTTCTTAAATTTAAGGGTGTGTTTGATATATAAAAAAAAAGATAAAAAAAAAAAACAAGAAGTTTTATTATTTTTTGAGAACACTACTATAATTTTTGAAAAGTTAGCAAAAGTAATGAATGATTTGGTTAGATGCTTTCTTACATTTTCTTTCCACATAATCCAATTCTTTGGGTAAGAAAAAAATTCATGAAAAATGACCAAAAAATAGAGATTGTCTTACTAAATTGCTTCTCTCTCTTCAATTTTTCATAAATTTAGTAGTGTTTTGAATTATCTTCCTAATCCATGTTATTTCAAGTTTTTCACCTTCTTATAAAATTAAATATTGAATTAGGCATTTACCAACTCAGGGCCTTTTTGTCAACCAATTTCAATTAAATTTACAATTGATTAGTGCAAACTATTTTAATTTGGCCATTGAACACGTGTCCATCAATTATTTGTTAATTGTTCGGGGTTATCAATGTAAAGTGGGTTACTGATTACTCAAGTCAATCCATTCATATATCCATTTTTTCCTCCTCTTGCACGAGTTATGGTGAGAATATATTTTTCTCTCTCTTTTTTTTTTTTTTAGTGCAAGAGAATATATTTTTCTCTAGAAAATATAACAAATGGAGATATTAAGGATATTTTGAAAGGAAACAGCTTTTTGAATTTTGGTCTTGACAAAGAGAGTACTTAACTAATTTGTCCCTTCAACTATTTATGGTTTCCATTTTGTCCCCTAAATTATATATATTGCTTAAAATGCTTTTCAAAATTAATCATCTTTCAAAAAATAATAACATTCACTAATTTTTGATCCGTTTTCTAGATAAGTATTTGTTTGTTTCCAGGAAGTTTTCCCCGACAAGAAGTATTATGGGCTCTTTGAAAATTCAGTACATTGAAAATTTTCTTAAATGTATTTTTTTTCACGTTTAATAAATGGATCATTTTTTTTTTCATTGTATGGCTAAAATTGCGTAATAAATGATATTTTTTCTATTAATTACATTAATTAAGGACACTTCTATTATTAGAGTAAATATGGCTACTACCTGAGCAATATACTATAATGAAAGTATATTGTACAATTCCTTATTCTAGTATTTTTCATGTTAAAGCCACAGTTTGGTTGGGTTCTATATTGGAAAACCTAAACTGGGGTGGGTTCTATATTGGAAACCCAGCTAAACGAAGGCTCAACCTAAACTAGGGTGGGTTCTATATTGGAAAACCTGAACTGTGTTTGTCAAATTTTGATGCCCTACTTTTGGTAAATTTGGATACAATATAAATACATATATATAGAGACCACTTTTATAGAGAATGGTCATCACTTTCAAAAAAAGAAGGATCATCTATTTTGAAGAATAAATGGACAATTTTTTTCATAAAACTTGGTGGAGATGATATCTATAATGAGTAGACAATTTCCACAAAATTCTAAAAAAAATCAATTTGGAAGTGGGTGTACGAAAAAAATTGCTATATACGTTCAATTTCGGCCAATAAATTTTTAAATGATCATCTCTCTAACCTTGAAAATATTTTTTTTGATGAAATTTGTTGGAGATTATAGATAGAGCTCTAAATTAATTAAATCTCAAATTAATTATTTTATTTTGATTTTGTTACTTCCTCGGCTGAAAATTAAGATTCACTATTTGATATTGGAATATCCTAATTAAGAATCGACTTTCCTCCTTTAGAGAATAATTAATTAATGTACCGAATCTCACCATAAAAAAACAAGTTTTATTTTTAACAATTGATTAAGTTTTCTAAAATGTCATAGTATGTACCTAATTACGTCATTTATACACTTGCGTCATAAAATTTTGCAACATTTGTATAAAACGTTGCAAAATTTTGTGACGTAAGTGTACAAACGAGATGATTGGTTACGTACCACGACATTAGCATAAAACACCCTAAAAAGTCACTTTTTTTAAGGTGCACTTCCCAATAAGTTAATCTCTAACTTACAAATGTTTTCAGTATAAAAATTTATCCTTTGCGGGTTTTTTTATTACTTATCCTTTAAAATTACGGGGTATGATATTCTTTGGTTAGTTTAGATTCAGGAAACAACTGGGTTAATTAGTTTGCAACAAATAACTACTAAATTGTTGCTTGGGTTGATGCCCCTCCTTATACTTTCTTGTGTGGGCCTCAAACAACTACACTTACATGTGGAGAAAAATCATTACCACCAAAGTCATTCAATTTTGTTCCTTCTAAGAAAGTATGATTAAGATTCTTAATATGATATGTTGAATGGACTTGAATATGACATAGCAGTGTTAAGATACTTGGGATCACAGTTTATTCTTGCACCTAATTCGTAGCGAAAACATATATAAATGGATATTAGGTGTTATTTTTCATATATATACCTTTTTGCACAAGGATATATATCTTAATTGTATATCCTTGATATAATGAAAAGTTTCATCAAAACCTTGAGCATAATATACATTGTGGTGCTACTTCCCAATATATTAAGCTCTAAGATACATATTAAAATTTGCAAATTTTGTTATTACTTGCCTTTTAATGTTATAGGGTATAATATCTTTGCCAATTTAAATTCATTCAACTTGGACAATTAGTGGGCATCAAATAGCTTCACTTTTGGAAAAAAATAAAAAATTCTAACCAAAATCATTCAATTATGTTCCTTCCAAGAATGTTTAGATTAAGAATTTTATCTATTGAATGGACATAAGAAATATTAAGATACTAGTTATAACAAATATTTTTATTGTATATGTTTTTTTATACAAATATATACATATATGGCTTAAAGTTTTTGAGGGGGCATAAAATTATGTTATAATAAGATTGGGCCAATCCTACAGTTTAGAGGCCCACACGTTGGGTACGGCCCACTAATCCCGTAATGAAAGGGCGGAGGAAAATGACTTGGAAAGATGACGTCAACGCTGTGACAAGGACAGTGGAACTCGGCTAACTTCATCAAGAGATATGCCACGTGACTAACACTTGATAATCCACAAGGAATGCGTCGGAAGAATATTACTGAATCGTTTTAGTCCCCACCAAATCGTGACAGTCACGTAATGCCAAACTTTTTAGTTATGGATAAGGGAAAAAGTAATGGAGTGTTATCTAAGCCTTACCCTTTTTAGTCATTTTATTGTTCATCTAATGAGCATTTGTAACCCTAAATCTATACGTATATATAGAAAATGGATATATCTAAAAGGGGATTCCCACTTTCGAATTCTAAAGAGCTTAAAGTAGGACGAGAGAGTTGGTAGCTTGTCTTCTCCATTTTAAATAGCCTTGGTAGCTAAAAAAAAATACACGCACACACCAAGGGTGGACATACTCTAGGCCTTCTATCAATTGGCTAGGGGAACAATCATCAAACAAAATCTCTGGTCCATTTGGTCACCTACAATTTTATTATTAAAAGGGTATTCTTGGCATGTTAAATGTTTCATTAAATATTCAATTTTTATTGTACCTTGTTTAATAATAAACATTAGTCTAAAAATGGACCATTTTTAATGAACATATAATTCTAAATCACCTTAAAATTAATGTGCACCACCCTCCCAAGAACCCCGATTCTCGACCTTCGCAAAAGTGCTCTAGGGATGTTTGTAGCACCAAAAACCACCTTATTGATTGGGTTTGTCACATGACAAACCCAGTTTGTAGCTCGACAAACACATTAAACACAAACCAGCCACTCCTTACCACACCAATGTGTCAGAACCCATCACTTCAGGTATTCATCACACGATAAACCATGATATTGTGGCGTGTTTGTCATGCGAAAAATAACCCACTGTTGGGGTTTATCGTACAATAAACCCTCCTAGTAGTATAAATAGGTCTGCACCCTACTGGTTTAAGGACATGATTTTTGCTTTAAAAAAAACCCTATTACTCTCCCAAATTTCTGACCTTTAAAGTTGTCATGAGAATTTTTCTTATATATCATCTAATTTTCAAAGAAAATTCAAGTGTAGTCTCGACACTCGGAATGTCATATTTTGAAATCGAATCCCCGAAAGTATCAAAGAAGAAAAGCTGGTATCTGACAGAGATTTCTCTACTATCCTTTATTTTCTCCTTTGTTATTATTATATATCGTCGGTAACGTAATTAGAGTTCCTCCTAGAAATTACATTATATTTGCATATGTCTTTATGATTTGTATTTGTACATTATGAAAAGTCAAGTACTTTCCTATGTGCATTATAGCTCGTTTGATATGTGTCGACATCCATCCAACATAATACACAACTCATCTGAGGCATTATATATAGAGCAACACATATATGATACAACAACAACAACAACAACAACAACAACAACAATAATAATAATAGCATTCAACCACATCACATTGATCCATATCATATCTCTTACATAATGTCTCAGTTTCACCCCGCAGTCGTCTAGGCCCAGAACAACAGATTTCGAAGGTTCTGAGGCTCTTTTCCATGTCTCCTCTACGTGTGGAGTGGCTCAGGGACTTGATTCTCCAAGTAAGTCATTCGGAGATAACCTACGCAAGACATTTTTCTGAGGATAACACTTCGAATAATTAACAATGAGAACACCCATATAAGTCAACTACAACACTTGGAATGAGCTACACCAAGAAACACCCTAACAGGGTGACGTCCATTAGTAGTTCAACTACTTTCCAAAAAACTCACAAATTGGTCAGTAGTGGCACATGGGACCTACTCCACTGTCGGGAAAACTTTATAACCTGAGGGCATTTAATCAGTTGGAAAGAAAGATGCATAAAGTGAGCTCTCCTTTCATGGAATTTCAACCACCCAGTGAAGTACACATGACTATTTTTTCGTGCACGGTTTAAGAAATTTTACCCTGGGGCGGCAATGAGGTGACCCATCTTTGAGTCACGGGAGTTACCTGTATGCTCGGTCCATCAATCCAGCCCATATTTGTAATCACAATAATAGGAATATATCATATCCATTCCTTAACAACGTATATCATCATCATCATCATCAATCGTACAATCCATCACATATGGCAATCCACACACACATATATATATACAAATATACAATCGGCTACTCTTCATTTATCATCAACACAAGCATCGTCATCATGCTTATAATCCATAGCCTTATCGATTCGTGGTTATCACATTCCATGGCCAACTAGTTCGTTATTAGTGCTTTATGTCTTGTATGCCCCATCTGTATAAAACTAAGGCCATTAATGTTTTATGATAGTTCTCAAGCCCTGTAGTCAAGCTAAGCATTAATTATCGTGCTACTAGTTCAACCGGTATATAATTACGGCTCTCCTAGCTATATCAATCACATCCAAGGCAACCTATGCCTCATCAACTATGTTCACTACATTATTAGAGACTATCGGGGTTGTATTCACGTTACTAGTGCCTACCATATTCCATATAAGGTGCTAGACTCAAGGGTTATTGCGTATCACTCCGCCCTTGTGGGTTATTAGAGAAAATACCATAAATAATGCTCTACAATACCATATAATGGTATGTTCGTGTATATCTATCGTTAATAACCTGTAATCCACCACTAATTATGCACAAATCCCGAAATCCCCAATTTTATGGTTCATACCCCTAGTTACCAAATGGGTATGATGCCTAAATGCAAGTATATGGCTCATAATATGGTGAGAATTTATAATACATGACATATAAGTGATAATCTATACTTACGCATTGCTAATTGAGCATTAAGCCAACCTAACCCTCATGTTCATCACAAACCTAGGGTTTTCATCAAAAATCCCCATTTTCGTATGAAATCTTTAATGCAACAACAATAGTTTAAAAATAAGTTTTAAAATACTGTTCCCACCTTAAATAAGTTAAAACCACTAGTTGAAGATGCGTAGATGTCGAATCACGAAACCCTACCTCGAGCTCAAACTCCCATGGCGCCAAAAACTTATTATGATAAATTTTAATACTCGCAAGCGCACGAATCAATTTATAATATAGCGTATAAGAGAGGTCGATCCTACAAGGACTCAAACAATATGTTCTATAATTATCTTGTTAATCTTTCACTAATCCCTAATCTAGCTAGAAAAGTTTATGGTAATTAAACAAATAAAATAGAGCAAACTAAATAAAATAAAACAAAGCAAGTAAATTAAAGTAATGGAACTAAACTAAACTATATTAAGCAAGATAATAAAATTAATAAATTAATTGACTAGGGTTTCGGAGTCATATATTTAATATCATATTCCTAAGTATTCATACGCATAAACTCTAATCTTATCTCGCACTAATTTGGTCTCTCGACTCTATTAGATGTGGAAAATAAAATCATTTAAGTTCAAGTAATTAATAAAATCCAATTATAATTCTTCCACAACCAAACTAATATATAAAATCAAAACACTCACTATATCCATCAAAAAACATACCCTATACCGCTCTTAACAAAATAAGGTGAATCCAACAAAAAATAATGAATCCAACAACAAAATAAAATTTATTTTTTTATCAATTAAAATAGTCATCCAATAGGAAAAATTTTATTTAACATTAAAGCATTAAATTGGTAGAATCAATTGGTATGAATACGTGCAAGGGAATCAATTAAATATATTCATCCTAATTCTAGCACAAATTTACGCTAGTATGATAAAAATTAAATAACAAATAAAATTGAAAGAAAACTTACTTGGCATTGAATTAAATTAAAAGCTAAAAATAAACCTTCAATCTTCAAAGTCTTTAAAATAAAAATAAAAGAAAAGAAAAACAAAGGAAAAGAGAGGAGAAGAAAGGTGCACGGCAGTCGCTACTGCTGTTGGCTCACGGCTGGCTGCCTCAATTTGCTATCATGTGCTTTTTTTTATACTCGAGCAATATTTCTTCAAATAGGACTTGGACTAAAACATGACTAGGTGGGCTTGATTTGGGTAAATGGGCTTGGACTAAATTTTAGTATCTGGGCTTTTTAATATTAATAGAAAACATATGGATGGGCCCATAATTGAATACATTGAATTTTCGCCATATTTTAACTGCTGCATCTTGTGTCGCAATTTTGGACCCTGAGATGGATGAATTTGAAAACGTGCTGAACTGCAAAGTTGTAGTTCTCGAAATTCTCTTCAATTTAGGCTCAAAAATCGCACTATTTGGAGTTCTGAGTAAAATGATATGCCTCTAAAAGTATTGCGCACTTTTAGATGTCTTTACAAGCTTTAATTTCTCTATTTTCTCAATCTTCTTCAAATATTTTCTAACACCTGAAAAACCATTAAAAATACTAATATTAGTAATAATATATGCTCTTCAAATTATAAATTAATATAAAAGATTATACCAATTCTTTGACGCATCAAATTCCCCCCAACTTACACTTTGCTAGTCCTCGAGCAAAACAAAAGTCTTAAAATAAATTGTTTTCTTAAGCCCAAGATTTTCAATATAATTCCAATACGATGATTCTTTTTTTCTTTTAAAATTTGCTTCACTTTCTTCACCAATGCATCTAACTCAACAAAGAGATCTAAATGCCCACATGCTAAAGTAATGTGACACATATACAATATCAAAGTTTTCAAACTAACAAGATTAATAAAATTTCATTATCACCAATCCTCATCGTGCGTGTGTATTGACAACAACTTAACATCATCGATATCATATTAAGCGAACTTTCAAATTTCGTCCAAATTATGCTTTGACTCAACTCCTCACACGGCATACACTCAACAAATGAAACTCTCGAGAATAGGGTGTAAATGCTCTCATTACATGCGGCCAATAAAGAGTAGATGTACGCAAATTCAAAAGCCTCTCGCATGTATATATGAAAAACGCTATAAATGAAAAGAATATTAGTCTCATGAACGAATATATCCCACTAGAAAAGCGGAATGCATAAATAGATTCCCTTCTACCACTCTCACCTCCAAACCATATTCCAAAGAATCATTAGGACTTTTTCTAGGTTGTAGCGTAAGGCTTAAGGTAAGGGCTATCAAATGAAGGGTATATAAGGGATTCAAAAATCTAAGAAATAAATTGAGATATAAAATTAACACTTTGAGCTTAACTTTTGATTTCATATGAGCTTTTTCATTTTTTTCATCTTTTTCTATTCTTTTTTTTATTTATTTCTTTTGTAGATCTCCTCTTTTTCTTCACATATTTATTTTTCTTTTGATATTTGAAGGAGATTTCATAACTTCTATTTTCTTCCATATTTTTTCCTTTTTCACTTTTTTTTCTTTCATATTTTTTCAAACTCACTTTTCACTATTACCCGTACACAAGATAAATAATCTCAAAATATTCTTAGATAAAGGGGTAGGTTATAAATATGGGTTAAACTCCTAACTGGAGTAGGGTAAGGATATCGGGTTAACAAATAAAGGCTATATATAAGAAGGCTCAAAGGGATGACTAGTGGTATAAATGTAAAGGTAGGATAAGGTTAATATGTAGGCTACCAAAGACGGCCTAAATCACTTCCTATGGTATATAGCACTTCAGTTCAAGTAGTATCAATGATCTTAAAAAAGTGCTTTCCATGGATGTACCTTTCTAGTGTTCAATCAAAGCAAAAAAAATAATGAGACTACACAACGAATTATGCTTTTCAAAAATTTAGAGTTGATGTATAACCCTCAAAAAAGAAGATTGGCTCAAATTCTTACGGGATATTTAGTCTCCACATTATGTTCTTCAAGAAATTTTAAGTTATGCTCATTCATTCATCTAGTCATGTAATAGTTACGTTGTCTTATGTGTATAAATACGACAAGGATCGAAAAATCACAAACTTTCTACTAATAATGATAGTAAGAGAACTAAGCATGCACATGTAAAGCATTAAGACGAATGCGTCATCGTTAGCACACTAGATAGAAAGAAAATTTCAATTAAAATCAAAGAACCATTGCAATTTTTTTATTTTTTTTCAATATATGCAGGACTAGCAAAATTAACAATTTTATCCACTCGTTCCAACTTGAATGTTGATTTGTCCTCAAAGGAACACATTAAATTAAAAATAAATAAATAAATAAATAAGGAGGGATGTAAGATATCACCTGGATACACGATTCATTAAATAAAATAATTCCTGCACACCAGGTAAAACTTTAAGCACAAATATTTATTAATCGTTCAACTAATATAAATGGAAAACAAAAATATATGAAAATAAATTCATAGCCAAATATTATCATTAAATATTTAATATCCCAAGTTTATCATAAATCAATAATCTAAAAAGTTGAGGATCATTCCAATAAAACATATATATCACTGTAAGCTTAAAAATATAATCAAAATAAATATAACAGTTGAGCTCGAGATAATAAAACTTCAGTATATAATATTGACCTACTAGAGAAAAATAGTCACTAGAACCTTTGTTTAAGAAATTATCAATATTTTCATCCAACTCATTAGAATTAATATCACAAAGAGAATTAAGAAAAACACTAGCTTCACAAGATATATTATCATCAATTGGACCACAACTTTTTAAGAAATCTTCTAATGATATGTCATTAAAGTTCACATCTTCTTTTAAAGAAAAATAATCAACATTATTTTTGTAAAATTTATCTTCCATTAAACTATCAATTAAATTAATTTGATGAACACTTTCATCTTCATAGTCTAAGGATGTTTCTGTTACATCAAAAATATTAAGTTCGGCAGTGAGATTGCCAAAAGATAATTTCATCACGCCATTCCGACAATTTTAAGGTCATTAGATGTAGCTAAAAATGGTGTGCCTAAAATTACTGGTATCTGCCCTTTCATATTATGAGTAGGTTGAGTATCAACAACAATGAAATCAACTGGATAATAAAATGTATCAACCTTAATTAAAACATCTTCTATGACTCCTCTAAGAATTTTTATAGATCTATCAACCAATTGAAGTGTCATAGGTGTAGAGTTTAATTTTCCAAGTTCTAATTTTTCAAAAACAGCATATGGCAAAACATTCACACTAGACCCTAAATCTAGTAAAGCACGTTCTATGTGATGATCTCCTATTTTACAAGATATAGTAGGACAACCTGGGTCTTTATATTTAGTAGGAATTTTGCATTGAATTATGGAGCTTGCTTGTTCAGCTAAGAATGCTATTTTAGTAATATTAGTTTTCCTCTTTTGAGTTACTAAATCTTTAAAAAACTTAGCATATGAAAAGACTTGCTTAATTGCATCTAGGAATGGTATATTAATATGAATTTGCTTAAATACTTCTTGAATTTCTTTAAATTGAGCTTCCTTCCTATTGTCTTTTAGTCTTTGAGGAAATGGGGCTTTAGGCACAAACTTTCTAACTTCAACTTCTTTTGAATCATTATAATTAATGGTAGGATTATAATCTTTCATGGGAGTGATTGACTCTTCTGGAATACTTTCCTCCTCTTTTTCCTCTACTTTTTCTTCGTTTACTAGCATTCTAAATTGATTATCAACTTGGCGCACTGATCTAAGAGTAGTGATTGCATTAACTTGTCCTTGATTATGTTCAAAAGGTGAATTTTGAATTTGATTAACATTATTATTAATAGCACCTCTAGGATTACGGACAGGTTGACTAGGGAATTTACCTTTTTCACGCTCTACTAATTGGTTAGCTAACTAACCCATTTGATTTTCTAAACGTGTTATTGCTTGGGTATTTATTAAAGTAGTATTTTTTTACCTCATTCATAAATAATTTCAAATTATCTTCTAGGGATAAAAATTGTTGTTGTGCAACAAAAGATGTGGCATTATTCATGTTCACAGGAGCTCTAAAACCTAGTGGGTTTTGACGAATGTTATTATTCTGATTTCCCATATTATTAATCGATTGATTTTGCGACCATGAAAAATTAGGATAATTTCTCCACCCGGGATTATAAGTGTCTGAATAAGGGTTGTAATTTTGCCTAAATTCATTAGTAGCATTTACTTGTCCTAGATTGTCTACAGTGTACCCTAATATAGATGGACAAGATGCAGCTGCATGCATAGGACTAGCACAAATAGAGCACACTTCATTCTGCACAATGTTGATTGAGTTATTAGATATTCTTATCGTTAAGGCTTCTAATTTTTTATTGTCTTCTAGTTTCCACATCCTCATGAATCTCATAAATTTTTCCCTTTTTAGATTGAGATTGCGTTCCCCTCTTAGAAAAGTCCCATTATTGAGAACTTTCAGACAAATTCTCTAAGAATTGATAAGCTTCATCTTCATTTAGACTTAGAAAACTACCCCTATTCATAGATTCTATCATATTTTGATTAGTTTGTGAGAGGTCATTATAAAAATATTGAATTAATCTCCAAGTTTCAAAACCATGATGTGGACATCTAAGTAATATATCTTTAAATCTTTCCCATGCTTCAAAGAATTTTTCTTCATCCTCTTGGCAAAAATCAGTTATTTTTCTTCTAAGTTCATTAGTTTTATCCATAGGAAAAAATTTTGCCAAAAATTTAGTAACCAACCCTTCCCATGTCGTGATAGATCTCGAGGGTAAAGAATTTAGCCAAGCTTTAGCTTTATTTTTTAGAGAAAAGGGGAATAAACGCAACCTAACGGATTCATTAGAAAAATTTTGAAATCTAAAAGTAGCACATATTTCTAAAAAATCTTTTATATGCAGATAAGGATCTTCCATCTCTAAGCCATTAAAAGTAGGAAGCAATTGAATCACCTGTAGTTTTAATTCAAAGTGAACTGTTGTAGTAGCCAGTAAAACAATGCATGAAGGAGGATTAGTAAATATGGGAGTAAAGAGTTCTTTTAAAGTCTTATTATCTTCACAATCCCCCATCTTTAATTCTTCTTCAAATTGATGATTAATTTCTAAATTTTCTATCATATGAAGATTCACTTTTTCTCGTTTCCAACAAACGCTCATAAACTAAACAATTTCTTTTCTTTTTTTTTAATAATAAAAATATTAATAATAACTTATTTAAAAGGTATTAATAATAAATTTAATTAAATAATAATATTATTAATAATAATCTAATATATATTGGAGTAATTAAAAGGGTTAACAATAAGGAGGAATAGCTTGAAACAAAAAAAGAAGGTTGGTTTCCTTGTTACTGCCAAGTATTGAACTTTGACCTCTTCTATTCAAAACACAACACTTACCAGCTAAGATAGAAACGCATAGTATAATTAGTTGCACTATTGTGTATATATTGTTTCGCGCCCAAATCTTGTAATTACCCCAAAAATAAATTAATAAAACTTTTTTATATAGTATATATTTATATATATCAGAATATTCTGTTTTCTGTTTTCTGTTTTCTATTTTTTTTATATATATATAAAGAAACTAGTAAAAGGAATGTAATTACTAAATTAACAAGATAAAATTAGAGTCCCCGGCAACGGCGCCAAAAACTTGTTATGATAATTTTTAATACTCGCAAGCGCACGAATCAATTTATAATATAGCATATAAGCGAGGTCGATCCCACAAGGATTCAAACAATATGTTCTATAATTATCTTGTTAATCTTTCACTAATCTCTAATCTAGCTAGAAAAGTTTATGGTAATTAAACAAATAAAATAGAGCAAACTAAATAAAATAAAACAAAGCAAGTAAATTAAAGTAAGGGAACTAAACTAAACCAAACAATACTAAGCAAGATAATAAAATTAATAAATTAATTGACTAGGGTTTCGGAGTCATATATTTAATATCATATTCCTAAGTATTCATGCGCATAAAATTTACTCTTATCTCACACTAATTTGGTCTCTCTACTCTATTAGATGCGGAAAATAAAATCATTTAAGTTCAAGTAATTAATAAAATCCAATTGTAATTCTTCCACAGTCAAACTAATATATAAAATCAAAACACTCACTATATCCGTCAGAACACACCCTATATCCGCTCTTAACAAATCATAAGGTGAATCCAACAAAAAATAATGAGAATCCAACTTTATTTTTTATCAATTAAAATAGTCATCCAATAGGAAAAATTTTATTTAACATTAAAGCATTAAATTAGTAGAGTCAATTGGTATGAATACGTGCAAGGGAATCAATTAAATATATTTATCCTAACCTTAGCACAAATTTACGCTAGCATGATAAAAATTAAATAACAAATAAAATTGAAAAAAAACTTACTTGGCATTGAATTAAATTAAAAGTTAAAAATAAACCTTCGATCTTCAAAGTCTTCAAAGTAAAAATAAAAGAAAAGAAAAACAAGGAAAAGAGAGGAGAAGAAAGGTGCACGGCAGTGGCTACTGCTGTTGGCTCACGGCTGGCTGCCTCAATTTGCTATCATGTGCTTTTTTTTATTCTTTGAGCAATATTTCTTCAAATAGGACTAGGACTAATAGATGACTAGGTGGGCTTGATTTGGTTAAATGGGCTTGGACTAAATTTTAGTAGCTGGGCTTTTTAATATCAATAGAAAACATATGGATGGGCCCATAATTGAATACATTGAATTTTTGCCATATTTTAACTACTGCATCTTGTGTCGTAATTTTGGACCCCGAAATGGATGAATTTGAAAAACTGCTGAACTGCAAAGTTGTAGTTCTCGAAATTCTATTCAATTTAGGCTCAATAATAGCATTATTTGGAGTTCCGAGTAAAAGCATATGCCTCTGAAAGTATTGCGCACTTTTAGTTGTCTTCACAAGCTTTAATTTCTCTATTTTCTCAATCTTCTTCAAATCTTTTCTAACACCTGAAAAACCATTAAAAATACTAATATCAGTAATAATATATGCTCTTCAAATTATAAATTAATATAAAAAATTATACCAATTCTTTGACGCATCAATGGCCGATGTTGACGATGATGAATAGTGGAGGAGAAGGAGATATGGAAGGTTTGGAACCTAAATCTTGGATGGAGGTTGAAAGATATGTAGGTTCTCCCCAGTTTCTCTCTCTATAACTTTCTTGATAATGTGGTACGGGTGTGTGTGTCGAAATGGGTGGTTTGGGGGTGTAAAATGGGTGTTAAACGAGTTTAAAAGGGTATAGAACTCATCAGATTTGAACCCCATGATTGATCATGAATCAAGAAAATGCCTACTAGAGGATCATGATCGATCATGGCATTCCATGATAGATTATGGAAGTTACTACATCAACACCTAACTTTTTTATGCCAAAAATGGACCTCGAAATGGTTGAATTTGAACTCAGCCAAAACACGAAAGTTGTAGAGAAAAAATAAATGAAGACATGGCCACAAACGGAGAGTCATTTAGACATTGGATGACAAAATTATGGCATCTTGTTGTAGATGTTTTATATATTCGCAAGTGCATGAATCGGATATTAGTATAATTTAGGTAAGAACGAGGTCGAACTCTAGGGATTTGACGGATGGAACATATGTATTTTTCTCACTAACTTTAATTAATTTCTAATTTAGCTTAGAAATTGAGTATGATGATTTATCAACTAAAAATAAGAATAAAATAATAAAATACTTGGAAAATAATTAATCAATTAATAAAATATTAGGGTGGCGGAGTCATATATTTGATATTATGCTCCTAATATTCATGCCCAATAAACTCTAATCTTTATCTCGCACTAATTTGGTCTCTCGACTCTATTAGATATGAAAAATAAAATCAATTAAGCCCAATTAATTTATAAAATCCAATTATTAATTCTTCCATGGCCAAACGTATGTATAAAATCAAAATATTCACTATATCCATCAACGCACATCCTATATCTACTCTTAACAAATCATAAGGTGAATCCAACAAAAAATAATAAAGATCTAACTTTTTTTTGTCAATTAAAATAAGCATTCAATAGGAAGAATTATTTTTAACATTAAAGTATTAAATTGATAAAGTCAATTAGTATGAATACGTGTAAGAAAATTAATTAAATATACTTATCCTCAATCCTAGAAAATAATATAGCCTATCATGCTCGTAATTAAAACGCAAAACATAATTATATAATACATAAATAAATAAATAAATACTTACTTAAATACGTACAAATATATTAAAAAAAATTGAATTATAATTATAATTGTTCACAAAGTGTCCAAACATTAATCACAATAAAAGACCATAAAGAAAAAGTGCCTTGGCAGAAGAAGAAAAAAAATAGACAAGGATAATGTTTTCTCAATAATCGGGCCTCGGAAGAAGATAAAAAAAAAAATAAAAAAAAAAAAACCTTGCGGCTTGCTCCTATCGAAAACCGTGCGAAAAAGAAAATGAAGAAAATCATTTTGTCATCCATATAATTATAATTGATATGGCCTTAGGCTTTCTTGACTTATGGGCCGATCAATTGGGCTCCCTCTCTTTTATAATGGAGAGAATAGCTTAGGGCCTAAATAAACTAAATGGGCTTAGCTTTAATTGGGCAAGGCTCTTAGCAGTGGGCTTGGGCTATTATTTAAAAAAAAAAAGTTCATCTTCATTAAAATAATTCATTTTCGCTGGAATTAATATCTTAGCGCAATGATCGTATTTTGGCCATAATTTTAGACTCCGAACTCCGATTGATGCAAGTTTTTGTGCACACGTAGCTAAGTCAAAGATTTAGAATTTTTGTATATGGAGTTTTCTTTAAATTCAGTACGAAGTAGTGACAAAATTTTCTTGAACACAAGCGTTGCATGAAACTATTTTTTTCTTCATTCAAAAACTTCTCGATTTAACTCCAAACACTTGAAAAGCTTTAAAAATACAACAAATGTAATAATATATGCTTTCCAAGGTATATAGTAATGTACCAATTTATTGGCATATCACCTCTCAAAGTTGGCCAAAAATCGATGAATCACGAAAAGTCGAAACACGTGATTTATACCTCGGTTTCGATCTGAACCACCCGAATAACGAAATAATCATTTCAACAATCTTAATATATTTAACATGACATGTTATATGTGATACATTAATCATGTTTATTCAAAGATAATAAATATTCAAAGATACATGCTTATTTTCTACTGTTATATGTGACACATTAATCATGTTTTGAAAAACGAGACTAACAATTCCATGAAAAAGAAAGTAGCTGGAATGTCCATTATAAAATCTAAAATATAAAATATATATTAAGTATGAACTCTAAATTAGACGTTAGAAATAATTAAACATGTATCTATCTATATATTAAATTGTGTGTATACTTGTCTATCCCAAAAAAAAAAATGTCGATATATTAAACTATGCATTTCTTTTTTTTTAATTACAATGACAATATTCATGCATTTATGTATAATGAAAAAATATCCAAAGAATATTCTTTTCATTGCGGGGCTTTTGTTTTCATTGTGGGGCTTTTGTTTGAAATTTGGGGTTGAAGTATAGTCTCTAAATTAAATATACAGAGAATTAAATATCTTGTCCTTCTCACAAAAGAAGTCTATCACACCTTGGAGTCTATTATATCATCCAAATTTGATAAGGAATGTGCGCCATTTTGTATTCTCATGGCTTGTGGTTGCAGATCCTGCAAGACCCAAGTCAATTTGCAAAATTACAAAGTTAGTAGTCTACTCTAGGTATGCATTGAGGGTACGTGTTTTTGTTTGAACATACAAAATAAGAATGGGATTTGAATTTTTGAGGTGTTATAAAGTATTTATTTTATAAAAGTATTATAAGTTTATTTCTTATTCGTCTCTTAATAATTTAGAGGTGTGAGAGTGGATTATAAAATTTATGGATAAGGACCCAACAAATTAAATTTATTTTTATATTAATATATTATTTATGAATTTGTTAAGTATATACTGAAACATAATATAATCTCTATATTTTGTGTTAAATATTATTTTTCATGACTATATAAAATGTAATAAAATAAATATAAAATTTAATTTAATTTAATTATAATTATAATTTGAATTTCCCGTAGGAATTAAAACTCGTCAGGGACAAAGGGATTGATCGAGATTCCCCACTTGAATAACCGGCCGGGATGAAATTTGCAAAGATGGAGAATAAAAAGTGAAATCAAGAAACGAATGGGGATCACATACCTGTGCCGCTCCAGCGCGCCCCGCCTGATCACAATCCTTTAACATAAATGAATTTTGTATATAGATCAGTCTCGCACCGCGAACATAAATTAGTCAAGGTGTACAAAAGCTACCTCGGACACTTCGTGGGGTAACCCTCGGAATGTTCGGGCCATCTTTTCCGATCTTGATATAAAAAAGATTTATAGATCACCTATAAATCTTCTTTTTTATTTCAAAATAGTATATACATACATACATACATATATTTATATGAAAAATTTTAAGTTAGGACCACATTTAATTACTAATATGTATGGATTGAAACCTTTTAGGAGGAAAAAATATGAGTTTTTTTTATAAAACTTGGTAGAAATGATCTCCATAATTAGTGGATCATCTCTAACAAATTTTATTAAAAAATTCAATTAAAAAGTGAGTTAACAAAATATTTAAAATATTTATAAATTAGTGGATCGTCTCTAACAAATTTTATTAAAAAATTCAATTAAAAAGCGAGTTAACAAAAGATTTAAAAATTTTATATGGAAAATGATAACATGTGCCCTTAGGGTACATGTTAAAACTACTATAAATAGAGATAATGAAATTTTATATGAGAATTTGTATCATATTTAATGCATGTTGGAAGTTAATTATTTTAAAAAATAAGTACTTAAAAACAAAAGAAGTATAATAATAAAATAAGTTCTTCAAAGTATATATTAGCTAGTTACAATATTCTAATTTTTTTGGCCTATTGCATATGCTCTTAGGGTACACGACCCTATTTATATATATATACAGTATTTTTCTAGTGTATTTATCTATGTGATTATGTAAAAGGACTTTATTTTAAGATTTCGCATAGGGCCTTGAAAGTCATAGTATTGGCCCCTTAAAGAGAATGGTCCCACTTTACAAAAAAGAAACATCGTCCATTTCGAGAGGTAGATGGTCAAATTATTTCCTAAAACTTGGTCGAGATAATCTTTATAATTAGTAGATAATCTCTACCAATTTTCATCAAAAAAATCAATTTCAAGTTAGTGAGATAACTATTTACAATTTTACTGGCCAAAATTAAAAAATATATTCTCATTTTTCCGTAAACCCACTTCCAAATTGTTTTTTTGGGAAAAGATTGTGATGATGATATACTCATTGTAGAGATTATCTCTACCAAGTTTAATTAAAAAATTCGTCTGTTCATCACTCGAAATAGATTCTTTTTCTTAAAGTCGGGACTATTTTCTTTAGAGTAAGCCAGGATATATATAAGTATGTATACTATATTCAAATTGAGAAAAAAAAAGTATCAATAATTGATGAACATATTTCAAGTTTCAAATGTAGAACCCGACCAGACTTAAGTTGTGCCTTTATTTAGACTGGTTAAGTTCGGGTTTTGCCAAACCCAACCCATTGCCTTGCCTAGGCGACACATATATTACCAAAGTAAATATGTCTTTAACATGGAAAATATCGGAATACAAAGTTGTACAATATGCTTTCATTGTAGTACATTACTTAGGTAGTAGCCATATTTATTCTGACAATACAACTATCCTGAATTAATGTTTTTGGACTCGTTTAGTTGAATGAATTATCTCATTTATAATTGTTTCTTTGTAAATTAACGAATTCTAATATTTTTCATTTCTGCAAAAAAATTGTGATTTGATTTTTAATTTCCGCATGAACTTGTATGATAGTTATAAGTTATGTAAATTCAACTATAAATTTACGTATTCTTATTTAAGATATTAGGTATTAACTTAAGTTCATAACATTGCAACCAAACACTCAAATTAGACAATTTACGAATTAAGTAATTTCAAATTGTCCAATTTATGTTGGACAACCAAACGGCCTCGTTAATTTAATAGAATTTTTTTCGTTTAGTTTTATTCAATTTTAACAATACACTAAAATGTTATATAATTATTTTTTGAAAGAAGATTTTAATTTTAAAACCGATTTTAGACAATATATATATATATAGTTTAGGGGGTAAATTGAAAAAGAATTTGTCAAAATTGAAGGGGCATTGCTCAAATTTGAAGGAAAATGAAAGTTTGAGAGGAATTTTGTCACTTAGCTCCTTTCACTTTGTGCAATGGATAAAATTGGAGAAATGTCAAAATGACAATATATATATATATATATATATAAGTTGCCAAAAAATATTTGTGTAAATGTTAAACAAAATATGTAAGTTCATAACTCGCCATTTGAGAATAATTAAATAATGTTCCGAATCTCACCATACAAAACAAGTTTTATTTTTTAACCATTGATTAAGTTTTATAAGAATTTCGTAGTACGTACCCAATCATGTAGTTTGTACACTTGCGTCATAAAATTTTGCAGCATTTGGATAAACGTTGCAAAATTTTGCAACGCAAATGTACAAACAACGCGATTGGTTACATACCATGACGTTAGTAGAAAATGTCTCAAAAAGTCACTTTTCTTGTGGTGCATTTCCCAATACTTTAATCTCTAACTTAGAAATATTTTACGGATAAATTTTGAAATTTTTATCATTTATGGGTTTTGTTATTACTTAACTTTTAAAATTAGAGGGTATGACATCTTTTGGCTAGTTTAGATTTAAGGAACAACCGGGTCAATTAGTGTGCAACAAATAACTACCACAATGTTACTTGGGTTGATGTCCCTACTTGGACGTTCATGTGTCAGCTTTAAACAACTACACATACATTCGGAAATATCGAAAAATATTGTTAACACTAAAATCATTCAATTTTGTTCCTTAGAAGAAAGTCCGGTTAAGATTCTTAGTATGATATGTTGAATGGACTTGAATATGACATAGTAAGTGTTAAGATACTTGGGATCACATTTGTTCTTGCTCCTAATTCGTAGTGGAAACATAAATGGATATTTTATGTTATATTTCTTATATATGCCTTTTCCTACATGAATATATTAATCGTATATCCTTGGTATAATGAAAAGTTTCATCAACACTTTGAGCAAGGCTATTAGCATAATATACATTATGGTGCTACTTTCCAACACATTAAGCTCTAAGATATATGCAATCTTACAGTGCATAATATCTTTGCCAATTTAAATTCAATCAACTAAGCCAATTAGTTTGCATCAAATTAATATATTCTTTGTACCAATAAAAAAGTGGGTCAACTAGTCTGTATCGAGTAACTAATAATTGGGTTAATGTCCCCTTTTTAAACGTTATGTGTGGACATCAAATAGCTTCACTTTTGGAAAAATAAAATAAAAAATCTAACCAAAATCATTCAATTTTGTTCCTTCCAAGAAAGTCTAGATTAAAAATCTTATCTATTGAATGGACATGAATATGAGATCACACATACTAAGATATTAGTGATCACATTCATCCTTGCACCTAACATTGCAAAAATATAAAATGAATATTAGAGAAGTGTCAAATTGACAAAAAAAAATAAGTTTAAGGCATAACTTGCCAAAAACAATTGTGTAAATGTCAAAATGGAACGGTAAATAGTTAAAGTACTAACAAATTATTTAAATACTCTCTTTCTCAAGAGAAGAATGCAACACTCTGTTACTTTTTAAAAATATCCTTAATATCCCCTTATGTTACATTTTCTCAAGAAAAAATAATTCCCACGTTAACACCCACAAGAAAGAAAAACTGGATATATGAACCGAATGACTCAAATAATAATGAACCTAATTTACATTGATTACCCCGAATAATTAACAAGTAGTTGACGGACTCTTGTTCAATCATCAATTGCCAAATTAAAATAGTTTGTACTGGTCAATTGTAAATTTAATTGAAAATAGTTGATAAAAAGGCCTTGAGTTACGTTGGTAAATGGCTAATTCAATATTTAATTTTGTAAGAAGGTGAAAAAACTAAAATAACATGGAATGAAAGGATTTAGTGGGAAAGCAAAAAACAGGGCAGAGAAAGCACCTGATGGGTTTGAAAATCATCATTAAGGGTTTTTTTTATAAGAAAAAATTAGGAAAATAATTTAAAACACTATTAAATTTTGTAAGAACTTTCCTATATTTAGGTCCTTTTTCATGATTTTTTTTTATCTCTTGCCTGAAGAATTGGATTCTATGAAAAAATCGAAAATGTAACAAACTATCTAACCAAACCGTTTCATCACTAGCTTCCACCAAACTTATCATAAATTTTAGTATTGTTTTCAAAAAATAATATAACCTTGTATTAAATTTTTTTAATCAAACGCAGCCTATATTTTAGAAATCTTAGTCTCTATTCTCACTTTCGTGCAATGGATAATTTGCAACAGTTCTCAGTTAATAAGAGAAATTTTCATAAACACATTCTCCATGTCCATTTTCAAGAATCATCACTTATTGAAATTATTATTCAAAGAAGATTTTGGAATATGCCGACAATATCAATACATTTCAACTGTTTTGAAACTAATTCCTTCTATACCATTATCAAACAATCAAACACAACCTTTAGCATAGCAAAATGCTTAAAAGCTAAACAAACACGGGTGAGTTCTTGATTTATTGCTTCAACTCTTTAAAAAATCACAAGTACAATGTTTTGTTCATTACCTAAAGCAAATGATCAACTTTCCTTATTTACTTCCCTCGATGCCCATCTTCATGGAATCAAATTCCACCGCCAAACATAATAAAATCAAGGAAGAATTTTTCTGTCTTCGTTGATTTTTGTATAGACTAGTTGCTAGCGAGCCTACAATTTAATTAAACCACAAGCCACCCTAATATCCAAGTTAAAATAACTTAATGTTAGTGGAATGAAAAAAAATAAAAAAGTTAGAATTGTCGGTAGACACTAAATTATATGATGGAGTTAAAGGTACACAACGTAAAAGATAAAGCTCTAAATTAAATAAATCATAAATTAATTATTTTGATTTTGATTTTGGCACTTCCATGGTTGAAAATTAAGAATTCACTCATTTATATTGGAATATCCCAATTAAGAGTAGGCTTTCCTCCTTTTTTGAATAATTAATTAATGTACCGAATCTCACCATACAAAACAATTTTTATTTTTAAACATTGATTAAGTTTTCTAACTTTTCTTGTGGTGCACTTTCAAATACGTTAATCTCAAATTAAGACATATTTTAAGGATAAATTTTAAAAAAATTATCCATTGCGGGTATGATATCCTTTGGCGAGTTTAGATTCAGGCAATAGGTGGGTCAATTAGTTTACAACAAATAACTACTACAGTGTTACTTGAGTTGATGACCCTACCACTACCTCAAAAGGACACTTAGGTGACGTAGATTGTACGTCGCCCAAGTGTACATATACGTCGCCCCAATCTTAGGTGACGTAGGCTACGTCGCCTAAGGTACGGCGCCTAAGCTATGTCGCCCTAGGAAATGGGCGACGTAAACAAATAATCACGTCGCCTAAGAGAAATCAAAGGCGACGTATAAATACATACGTCGCCTATGTGGTCTAAGCAGAGTTGACTTTGACTGGACTTTAGGCGACGTAATCATCTAGATATGTCGCCTATGTATCTTACTTGGGCGACGTACTTATTTGATGAGGTCGGCTATGTATCTTACTTGGGCGACGTACTTATTTAATTAGGTCGCCTCAAGTCCAGTCAAAGTCAACTCTTCTCTTACCTGAGGCGACGTAGTTAAATAAGCACGTCGCCCAGGTATCTTACTTAGGCTACGTACTTATTTGATGAGGTCGGCTATGTATCTTACTTGGGCGACGTACTTATTTAATTAGGTCGCCTCAAGTCCAGTCAAAGTCAACTCTTCTCTTACCTGAGGCGACATAGTTAAATAAGCAGGTCGCCCAGGTATCTTACTTAGGCGACGTACTTATTTGATTAGGTCGCCGGAAATCAGTGCAGAGTTGACTTTTGACCGGACTTTGGGCGACGTATGTAAAATAATTACGTCGCTTAAGTTAATTAGAATAATTACAGAAATTGCCTGTTTTTGTGTGCACCCCACGCGTGCACTTCTATACAAATAACCTACATTACAAACCAATTTCATTCATTCAAACATCCTGTCCAATCGTTCATATTTTTCTTTCATTCAAATATCAAAACATTCAATTATTCAAATATCCGACCATTCAGTTATTCAAATATCTAAGCATTCAATTAAATGTTGAAAACGTTTATAAATTACAGCAATGTCTTACAAAACAGTTTTAAAAACTTTACAATCATATAAAATTGATCAATAAGAAAATAAACCTAAAACTATCATGCATTGGAGCCATCGGATAGTGGAGCCCTCATATTCATCTGCCTCGCCATTTCTGCAAGCTGGGCCTGTACCCTCGCTTCGAACTCCAGCCGCTCCATATCTCGATCCCGTCTTTCCTGTTGAAGTCGCTCCTCCAGTTCCTTTTGATTTTCCCTAAGTCGGGCGAACTCCTCCTCAATTGCGGCGTTTCGGGGCTCCGGCCGTGATGGTCCTCTCGTCATCGGCTGCTTGGCAACGCCGCTGCCTAAGCCAGGAACCCTGGTCCCTCTCGAAGGACCGACCACCCTCTCCATAAGGCCGATCTCTATGTCAACAGAGAGTCTCGGCGGAGCTGTATCTGAGGCCGGCGAGGTGCCATCCGATGTATCCTCGATCGGAGGCATACTCTCCATCAACGAGGCAACCGCCTCGTCGCTCACCTGCTGAACCCGCGACTGCAAATAGCAATAAATATAATTAATGAATTTCTTATTATAAATAATTAAGCATAAGAATCGAATTTCTTATTACAAATAACTAGCAATAAATTTAATGAATTAATAAATAATAAACTTACAGTGCCCTCGGGATCGAATTTCTTGTACATGTCTATGTACGTCTTCGCGTGAGGAGCTTGCTCGCATTTCTTCGCGTACTCCTCAGCCCGAGCTGCAAAAGGCCTGGCCCCTCCTCTGTGGGGCCTCTTGTTTGTCGAGGCCCGGATCACCTTCATTTGCTCGCTCCGCCTCTGCAAGATATATAAGATACAAATCGTTAGAGTATTTAATTGTATTTAAATTAAGTTAGACAAATTAATTAATTTTACCTGAAATTCGGGATCCCTGAAGTGGTTGCACAACCACTGCCACTCCGCAGGCCGATGTACGAACTCGACCGGAAGGGGCGTATCTCCCAATTCCTGCCAGTTCATGTGACAGGAAGACTTCCACTGCCTGAACCGGTTGGCGGCCATCTCGTCTATCCAACCAGTGCGCTCCATACGCTGGTGATCGATATCGTAGTTCACCTACAAAGCAAAATAGCAGAAAAAACATTAGTAATTTGAAACAATAACAAACAATAAAAAAATAAAGAAAAATGCAAAACTTACCGATAAAAAATCTAGCAATCTCGTACGCTTCGTCACCGGAAGGTCATGCCACGTTGGATGGAGCATCGGACATCGGTCTTTTATATAAGCCGAGAGGTCCGTCACGAACCGGGAGCGAACTGAGAAGGGCGGCCCCCTAATCGAATCCTCGTAGGTCACCGGGGTCTTGCCCTTCTCTTTCGTGATCGCCGCCATTTTCTTCCCGAGTACGACTCCTCTCCTCTTATTACTCGAGGAGGCGCTGGTGGCGGTATCTATATATTACAAGAAAATTTATTCAGTAAATTGTATAAAGTTAATATAACTGTTGGCGTATAACTAAAAAATCTAATTACGAACTTTACCTGTGTCGGTCGGCACGTGAGTAGTAGCAAAACTGCAGCGAATGCTGCGTGTGGGTGGTGAGGGGCCCTTGCTGCCGGTCTTCGAATGATCGGAAGGGAGGGGCAGAACAAGTGGCAGGACCAGTGACTCCTGCGCTGAGTCTGGTGGTCCGTCTGCCTGGGGCACCTGCTGCGATGCCTGGGGCGCCTGCTGAGAGGTCTGGGCTGCCTCCGAGGGCTGCTGCTGCTACAGCAGGGCAAGATGGAACTCCTCGCGCATATCTACACGAGATTTCTTGCGCACGGCTGGATCTTTCGGAGGCATCCTGGCATATATATTAAAAAAGAAACATAAGAATACTATAATTGACTTGAATTGAAATTGAATTGAATCGAAATCGAACATGTCCATAAGAACAGTAAACTTCAAGATCAATATATATATATAACTTCACTTTACACATTAAAAAAAAACCGATATACGTGCTTTAATTTAATCAAGACACATAACTAATTAGACATATATATATATAGCCAAAACAGATATACACATAAAAATGCTCTGTTTGCCGAGCTCATATACAAAATATCTGAGCTCATACAAAAAAGTGTTTGCCGAGCTCATATGCAAAATATCCAAGCTCATACATAAATGATGTGTTTGCCGAGCTCACCTGAACAAATAATTTCCGAGCTCATATGTTTACGAGCTCGAAAACTTTTCGTAACTACGAAGTATCGAGCTCACATTTATACTTTTCCCGAGCTCATAAATAATTGTGTTTACGAGCTCATAAAAAGTCTGCCTAGCATAATAGGTTTTACCGAGCAAGGCTTTTCCGAGGACATCCGAGAAGGAAATTTAAGCAAGTATAAAATTTTACCGAGTACAAAATTTGTATTTTCCGAGCTGGAGCTCAAATTATTGTGATTACGAGCTCATAAAAATTCTTCCAAGCTTAATAATTTTTACCGAGCAAGGCTTTTCCGAGGACATCCGAGAAGGAAATTTTAGCAACTAAATTTTTACCGAGTACAAAATTTGTACTTTCCGAGCTGGAGCTCAAATAATTTAGTTTTTATCGAGCTCATAAAAATTCTGCCATGCATAATAGTTTTTACCGAGCAAGGCTTTTCCGAGGACATCCGAGAAGGAAATTTTAGCAAGTATAAAATTTTACCAAGTACAAAATTTGTATTTTCCGAACTTGCCGAGCTCATAAAAATTTAGTGTTCCAAAACAACATATTTCCGAGCAGCAATGGAAACAGGTTTTCTCAGCACCAAAAAACACATTTCAGATCAGATTATAAACCAGATACTCTTAGATCCAATCAATCAACAAATTCAAATTTATATGAATTATTTCATAACATCAAATACGCAGCAATGATTCACAAATTAAACACATGTTTCAAGAAGTTTATTCACATCCGAGAAGGAAATTTTACCAAGTACAAAATTTCACCAAGTACAAAATTATAAACACATATTAAAAATTTCCGAGCTCATATGAAATGCATATTTTCCGAGCAAACTTGGGGTCTGAGTAGCCAAACTTGGGGCAAGACACTATCAAACATCCAAAACTCCTAAGTTAAATTACATCACAGTACAAGCATATAACTAATCGTAATGAATCATCAACCAAATTAATCCAACACATCTAATGAATCATCAACCAAATTAATCGTAAACAAAGCCCTAAAAATCATGTACAATCAAAACAAAACCCTAAAACCATGATGAATCAACACCCAAATTAATCAAGAAGAAGAATGAAGGGATAGAAAATAAAGTACCTCCGGCGAGGGAAGAAGCTACGGGGAGTGAGAGAAGAAGGAGAAGCGGTTGTGGTTATGTGGTTTATTTTGATGCTTTTGTGGGAGAAGAAGGAGAAGGAGAAGGTTGGGTGTCGTTTTAGGGAGAAGAATGAAGGAGCATCGTGGACAATAGAGGTGGTGGCGGTGAGCGAGGGCGGCGGTGGTCTGAAATGAGGGGGGAGGCCGGGAGAACTGAGAGATAGAGGGAGAAGGAGATTGTTGCGCGGAGAAATGAAATTGGGGGTGAAGGGTTAAATATATACTATTCAATTGGGCGATGTATGTATTTAATTACGTCCGTCGCCCAAGTGAATTTGAAATTTTCAATACATTTGAAATTTTCGTGAAATTTTAAGGGGGGAAATCTTTTGGGCGACGTATTAATTACGTACGTCGCCCAAGTGAATTTGAAAATTTCAATATATTTGAAATTTTCGTGAAATTTCAAGGGGGAAAATCTTTTTGGCGACGTATTAATTTATACATCGCCTAAGAGTACTTAGGCGACGTAGTTTTTAAAACCTATGTCGCTTAAATTATTGTGAAGCGACGTAGGAATAAAATCTACGTCGCCTAAGATTAACTTAAGCGACGTAGTTTTAAAACCTACATCGCCTAAGAGTTTTTAATAATTTTTTTGATTAAATAGTGATTTAATTTTAATAATTTTAATAAGATAATTTGTATTATAATTATAACCTGCCCAATTATATTTATCCCTAAGAAACTCCAAGAGAATGTTCAGACGAGTATTCACTGAAGGTCCTTCTACAACGATTAATTCACTTGTCGTTGTTGTTAATAAATACAAGCATTATGCCACAGCTAGGTTTAAACGCACATAATAATCTCAATCGGAGTCTTCATCATCATCATCATCATCATCATCATCATCATCATCATCATCATCATCATCATCATCATCGTTTTCATCATCATCGCTGCTATACAGATCATTGTTAAACCCTTCAGCATCATCGGAGTCTTCATCCTCGTCATAATCATCATCCTCGTCTTCATCTTCATTTTCATATACAGGAATATTTACAAATGGTACTGGACCTAGGTTGATAAATAACTCCGATATAGGAAGACATATCGCATCTGGCTCTTGATAAGGTTCATCTACTTCATACAGTGGAGTGACCATATCGTCCTTTGTAAGTGTGGTCTCACTGAACGTACCTCTGTGTGCCATATGATTGACGACTTTCCAACCCTCACCAGCCAATGGATCATCTATAAAAACACTTGCGTTGCCGTCGTGGCTAGAATAAATGGAAAGTCATCGTACCAACTACTATTCGTGTTCACAGAAGTAAGACCAAAATTATACTATACGCTGCCGAGAACAGTAGGGTCGGTGTTGTACCACTTACACTTGAACAACACAACTGGCATGCGTTCCGCATAAGTTAGTTGGACAACTGATTGCAGAATCCCATAGTATGTCAGATCACCGGCCATGCATGTCACTCCACTATTCTGAGTTTTTCGAATCCGGTCTCGATGCTCAGTAACAAATTTGACACCGTTCACCTCGCACTGAGAGAAAATGGTGATCTTCGGAAAGCCATCTACGCGCGCCTTGGTATGACATCCTTCCATTATTGTCAACCGCAACAATATCGTTCAAACATATGGGACATGCCTTGTACCCTTTTGTCTGAATACCTCCCAACATTCCTAGTCCTGGAAAGTCGCTGATGGTCCACATAATGGCTGCCCTCATGTTGAATGCCACTTCACCGTATCGATCCCAAGTTGAAACCCCCGTCTCCCATAGCATCTTAAGTTCATCAATCAGTGGTCTCATAAACACATTTAGAGTCTTTCCCGGATTCTTGGGGCCGGATATTAGTAAGACTAGAATGTTAAACTCCTTCTTCATACACAACGAAGGCGAAAGATTATAAGGCATCGCAATAACAGGCCAGCAGCTGTAGGGAACCGCCGTAGTAGAGTATAGACTGAACCTGTCTGACGCTAGAGCAAGACGTACGTTTCTAATGTCGGCGGCAAATTGCGGTTGGGACCTGCAACATGAGGAGACAAATTCCTTAATATGAAAATAATTAAAATAACAGTTTAGTAAATTTTATGTGTACGAACTGTAAATATATATGTTACCTGTCGAAATCCTTCCATGCTTCTCCATCAGCTGGATGTCTAAGATATTCAGTATCTTCTATTCTTTCCTCATGCCACCGCATTTCCTTTGCAATATGTTTGCAACTAGACAAACGCTGCAACCTCGGTGCCAATGGGAAGTACCGAACCATCTTCCAGGCAATCCGTTTGGCACCGCCTGTATTTTCTTCTTCCCATCTTGACTCACCGCAAATGGGACATTGATCTAGGTATTTACCCTCCTTGTAAAACAAGTAGCAGCCGTAATAACACCCATGGATGACCTCGTAACCCATGCCGATCTTCTTTAAGGCCTTTTTTATAGCTTTGTATGAGTCGGGGTACTTGTTCCCTTCGGGCAACAAGTAGTTAATTTCAGCAGCCCACTTGTTGAAGGATGTGTCTGCCATATTGCAACTCTGTTTCAGTTGCAGCGATCTAAGCATTGAAGCCAGCGCCGTGACTTGACTACCCTCGTACAGTGGAGTCACTGCTTCGTCTAAGAGACGCTGATATGCTATCAAACTTTCTTTGGCAACAGGGTTGGCATGAAATGCATTGTCAACGCCAGGGTGATCATATGATTCATGAAAAGGAAAAGCATCTTCTACGAAGTCCATGGTCGGGTTACTCGAAGAGGCCCTGTTCTGTTCTGCTTGCCATTGTGAAGGTGTCTCTGGAATTTCCCCGTGTAGGTTCCATACTGTATACGACTCCATTATACCCGCATTGGTCAAGTGGATGTATATTTCATCTAATGTCACCCGTTGGCCCATGTTGAAACATTTTTTGCAGAGACACGGATACAATCTAGTCGAACTGTTGCCATTTCTCGTACATACTCTAAGAACTCCATTACCCCCATAATGAATTCCATTGAACCTCTTGAGCATTTCATCCAGTTCTTATTCATTTTCGATCACTGTCATATGACAAATAATTACAAACTCAAAAATTACCAACAACTAAGAATAATACTAATGTATATATAAAAAAGGGGTAACAATTAACAACAATACTATATCTTCAACACCAAATACACATTTTCTACACTAAACACGATATCTATATAAAGTAAAAAATTAGTAAAAAAAATTAATATTAGTAATAGATAGAGTACCTAAAGATTAAACAAGCTCTTAATGAGGGAAATGATGTTGATTTTCACCTTAAAAATCGCCAAAATTAACTCTAAAATACATCAACCCCGAAAATGGCAGGTTCTTAGGCGACGTAATACGAACGTTAAAATCAAATAGGGCAACAACTAACAATAATACTATATGTTCAACTGTGAGAATCCGCAAATGCGACCCCCGGGTCTCGTCCCCGTTCGTTTGGGCGTCTGAAGCGTCGGAAGGGATTCCGTCGCTCCATTTGCTTGGAGTTGTT
Source organism: Lonicera japonica (assembly GCA_021464415.1). Taxonomy (NCBI): domain Eukaryota; kingdom Viridiplantae; phylum Streptophyta; class Magnoliopsida; order Dipsacales; family Caprifoliaceae; genus Lonicera; species Lonicera japonica. The sequence continues at coordinate 26,084 of JAKCWG010000048.1, read as the reverse complement.
TGATGATTCATATCGGGTGTCCTTACGTCTATTCTAGATGCAAAGGGGTTCGTTCAGAGTCGCCAGTACGTTTTACGAGAAAACGGACAAAAAGGGTTGTGTAAGGGGAAAGGCTAAAGATAAGCCTTTCTTTACACGTTTTGTCTGCGAAACCAGGATTCTATAGGGTTCGGAAACTATATTACGGTTTGGGAAGGTGTTAAGCACCCATTCCGCCCTTTCGGTCTCTAGTGGTCTTATATGTTTATTCTATGTTGAAAAACTTGGATGCTTTTACTGACAGTCTACTACTTTTCAAATGAAAACCCTAATTTCTGGGGGAAAACGGGAAAGGGATGAAAACCTTTGTGTTCCGAGATCCGATGTTTTATTTATTGAAAGATGTAAATACACATGACAAAACCTTTTATTTTTGAAAGAGTATCCCGTATTATTTCCTCAGATAATGACGGTTTTCTCGTGTTGCGTTTACTTTTGTAAAAGTTCGGATCTATGTCGGGACTGATTTAATATGGAACTAGAACTCTTTGGGGAGAGTTATCAATCACGTCGCAGTCTATAGTGAAGACAGGATATGTTTGATTCTAATTCCTAGATAAGTCGTATCAGTCTGGGTTTTGAAAACAGAATTTTATCCGGACGATAACATACTTACTCTTCTGGTTTTGCAAACGATTTTATCAGGGTCTTTTGTTTTGAAGACGGTAGACTATTTATAACTTGGCAATAAGTTTATTCAAATAAAACGTGGATAAAACAACATAAATAAAACAAGTACACAGATAGACCTGTTTAATTACCAGAAGAAACTTTATTTACCTTCCCGACGAGAATAATAATAATAGGAAAGAGAATATAATACGGCAGAGAGATCTCCGGCGATAACAATCTTCTCCTTCTTCAGATATTTCCGAGAATTCGATTCCAGAGACGGGACACGTCGAGTGTCGGGAATAGATTCGATAATTCTTCAGAGATGAGATGATAATATAAAATGCTTGATAGAATCAGACTAAAGCTCCAGATTTTCCAGATTCAAGTCCCCCCCCCGAACCCTTGGGGGGGTTGGCCTATTTATACTGCTCGGGGAAGATTGTCGCGCGACATTTCCCCCAAAAAGGCAAGTGTCGCGCGACACATCTGTTTGTCGCGCGACATTCCCGTATGTCGTGCGACAAACGGCTGAACTAATGGGTCCTGACACTGTGATGTGTCAGAAAGTGGTTGGTCGGGTGCAGAGAGGGATTGTCGCGCGACATGGTGGGATTGTCGCGCGACATTCCAATGATTGTCGCGCGACAATGCGATATGTCGTGCGACAATCCTTGGTAAAAAAAGGTTTGTCGCGCAACAAACCCCCCCGGGGTAGTTTCGGGTGCTCGGGTGGGTCTCGGACTCCAAGAAAAACAGTAGTTCTCGTAGGTCGTTAGGGTTCTTGCGGGGGTCACGGATCGGGGTGTCTACAGACCCTCTCGACTCAAGCTCCTTGCTTGCAAGGAATTGAGACGACTGAAAGAGACCTTGATCCATGGCTCCCGCATGAACTCTAAAGAAGTGTTTATGCAAAAAAGTGCTTGTGAGTGCCTCCGGGAAGGGCTTCGTGTTTGGTTTTGCCTCCGGAGAGGGCTTTTGTTACCTCATTGCCTCTCTCGAGGGCTTTGACTTGCTCCACTTGCCTCAGATGGGAGGACTACCGTTGATCTTCTTTGCGCCTCAGATGGGAGGACTACCATTGCGCCTTAGATGGGAGGATTACCGTTGTGCCTCTCTGGGATGGCTTCGCCTCAGGTGGGAGGACTACCGCTGTGCCTCTCTGGGAGGGCTTCGCCTCAGGTGGGAGGACTACCGCTGTGCCTCTCTGGGAGGGCTTCGCCTCAGGTGGGAGGACTACCGTTGTGCCTATCTGGGAGGGCTTCGCCTCAGGTGGGAGGACTACCGTTGTGCCTCTCTGGGAGGGCTTCGCCTCAGGTGGGAGGACTACCGTTGTGCCTCTCTGGGAGGGCTTCTAGATCTGTAAGAAGAAGGAAAAATGCCTCTGGGAGGACTTTCATGAGTAACTTTTGCCTCTGGAGAGGGCTTGTGATTTTGCCTCTGAAGAGGGCTTGTGTTTGTGATTTTTGTTAAAATTTTAATTTGTCTCTCTTTAGACTGCTAGAGTGAGAGAGAGAAGTTTTCGTGAGGGTGAAAAGAGCTCCTCGAGGTCTAATCTTATCCGGATATCCGCTTTCCTGTATCTTTCTTGAATTTTGTTCTCATGTTTTCCTCGAGTGAGGATACTTTTCTCAGAAGGCAGTCTTCGATTTTCTTTGCTTTCCGCAGCGTGATGATTCGAGGATTTTCCAAACCATCTCTTCTGTATCGTGCTGAAAAGAAAATTTGTCTGAAAGTCCAATCTCTGATCTCTGTTCTTTTCTCAGTTTCTCTTTTTGGTGGGCCCAACATCGTTTTCTGTTTTTTTTTTTATGCCCTTATTTCCCCCTCTTTTGGGAAAGACTTTTCCTGGCCCTCTCTGTTTTTGACCAGAAGTCTTTTTATCCCTTTGTCGTGATCAGGAGCCTTACTCACCCTAAAACGAAGCCCTGAGCCTTTTTTGGCCTAGCTATCACTTTTAGTGTGGCTCTCCCTGTCACTCTACATTTCTGTTTCTCTCGCTTGCTTTTGGGCGCTCATGCGGGTTTCTCCTCTTTTCTACTTTTTCAATTTTTTCTATTCCCGTCTTATCGGAGAGATGATTTGGAAGTTTTTCGGAGACTACTTTTAATCGTGGCATTCTATTTTCGCATTTTTCGGAGAGATGATTTGGAAGTTTCCTCTTTGAAATCTTTATCATGGGTGTGCGGTTTTAGCAATTTTTTCGAGAACTGCTCCTCGGAAGTCCTCCTGCAGGAGGTAAAAATGAGAAAGAGGTCAAAAAATCAGGGGAGATGGGAGATTGTCACGCGACACTTCGGTGGGGAGCTCTTTGTCGCGCGACAAACTGACCCACTATATAAGCCTCCTGCTGAGCTCATTCCACCTCATTCTCTCCCTTCTCTTTCTCTCTCTAGCTCTCTTTCTCTCTTCTTTCTAGCGCGGAAGCTCTGCCGTGTTTTCGACTTTTCTGGCCTTTTTCATACATTCTACCTATACCGATGGACCCTGCTTATCCCGACAGACTGGAGGGTGACCAGGAGGAGGTCACCTTCACTGACGCTCAGGGCGTTCTCCGCTGCAGCCCTCATCATGACGACTGGGCGGACTTGGATTGGTACGATGAGGATGGGATAGACCGCGGTCGAGCGGTAGTCTATCGAGATGCTATCCGAGCTGCTCCAGTCCCGGATGTCCCGTGGCTCTTGATGGAGCCTGTCTCTCACGAGATTCGCCGTCGATCTCTGGTATGTCTTCTTTATCTGTTCTGTTTCTTGTCGTTTCCTGTATTTCATTTTCAATAATGTTAGTATGCATGTCTGCCTTGAATAACGCCCGATTTTTAACGAACACATACTTTTACCGGTGATACCTCTTAGTTTTAAGGAAAAAACATAATCTACCCCTATAACTCTATAACTCTCTTAATTACACCAAAGTACCCTCAGGTTCGGAAAATTACATAATTTACCCTTATAACCCTATATCTCATAATTACACCAAAGTACCCTCAGGTTCGGAAAATTACATAATTTACCCTTATAGCCCTATAACTCTCATAATTACACCAAAGTACCCTCAGGTTTGGAAAATTACATAATTTACCCCTATAACCCCATAACTCTCATAATTACACCAAAGTACCCTCAGGTTTTGGAAAATTACATAATTTACCCTTATAACCCCATAACTCTCATAATTACACCAAAGTACCCTCAGGTTTTGGAAAATTACATAATTTACCCTTATAGCCCTATAACTCTCATAATTACACCAAAGTACCCTCAGGTTTTGGAAAATTACATAATTTACCCTTATAGCCCTATAACTCTCATAATTACACCAAAGTACCCTCAGGTTTTGGAAAATTACATAATTTACCCCTATAACCCCATATCTCTCATAATTACACCAAAGTACCCTCAGGTTTTGGAAAATTACATAATTTACCCTTATAGCCCTATAACTCTCATAATTACACCAAAGTACCCTCAGGTTTGGAAAATTACATAATTTACCCCTATAACCCAATATCTCTCATAATTACACCAAAGTACCCTCAGGTTTGGAAAATTACATAATTTACCCCTATAACCCCATATCTCTCATAATTACACCAAAGTACCCTCAGGTTTGGAAAATTACATAATTTACCCCTATAACCTAATATCTCTCATAATTACACCAAAGTACCCTCATGTTTGGAAAATTACATAATTTACCCCTATAACCCCATATCTCTCATAATTACACCAAAGTACCCTCAGGTTTGGAAAATTACATAATTTACCCCTATAACCCCATATCTCTCATAATTACACCAAAGTACCCTCAGGTTTGGAAAATTACATAATTTACCCCTATAACCCCATATTCGTTCTCTTGTCTGCAGTGGGTTGGCCGGGGTTGGGGTTCTCCCAACACTATATCTTCGGAGTGGCGACGGGCACTGGCCCCTGTCCAGGAGTTGATTCTTGCGACTCCTTTTGGCTCCCTCTTCGACGCCCTCCCAGAGCGGGTTTCTAGGGCGGCAGTTTTGGTGTCGGCATTGGCTTGCCATTGGTGGGATACTACTCATACCTTCCATTGGAGCTAGGGTGAGATGACGATGACACCCCTTGATCTTTTTGCTCTGACCGGGATTCCTTCAGGGGGGGTCCCTATTCAGATCGATGTCCCTTTGCGTCTGACGGCAGAGGGTATTGTTAGTGCGCTTGGATGGTTCCCGAAGCGATGGAGTTCCGGTGATACGATTCCTCGGGGCGTCTTGGTTACGCGGCTAGCCACAGAGAGAGCTCGGCTAGTTGCTTCAGGGCTTCCTATGACCCGTCAGGAGGCGCGCCAGTATGCCCGCGTCCTTCTTCTGTTGACACTTCATGATTTATTCGAGGCTCGTGGTGGGGACACGGCTCATCTTTGGTGGTTGCCCTATCTTCGGGACTTCAGCCTCATGTTTGACTATGACTGGGGAGGCTTCATTCTTGCAGTTCTCTATGATGCCATGGACCAGGTCTCTCGCCATTTAGCCCTGAACCTCAAGGGCTTTTCTCTGCTGTGGGAGGTACATACTTTAGTCCTTTTTTGCTTTAGTTCTTTACATATTACCTGTTGATCATTGCTGATTTTTATCTTTCCTTTTCAGAGTTGGTTTGTTGCTTATACCCGCCTGGGTCGCGCCCAGGTGGATCTCCTCGTTGAGAACGAGGACCAGTTCCCTTTTCTCCGCCGATTCATTGCGGGGAACTACCGGGCTCCCTATGTATACCGAACTCGGGAGACCGGAGCTGCTGCCGTTCACGACCTGTTGGAGGAGCAGGTAAATACTTTAGTTCTCTTGCTCTTTGATAGTTAGATAGAATATATAAATTATTGAGAATAAAAAACTTGTTTTCTTTTCAGGTTGAGTGGGCCCCTTGGGGTGATCTGAGTCCCCATTATGGGTATGGTTGCGCCCTGACCGCCTCGAGGACTAGGCGGCTTATCCGGGATGAGTACGGCCTTCTCTTCTACTTGGGCGAGAGGGTCATTCGCCAGCACACGCCGTCCCAGTGGCCTCGTGTTCCATTATTCCCTCCTGTTCTGATGAGGCGGACGGGCGAGATCGATCCGGTGACGGTGCAGGCCTTGGTCGATGGACTCGGCTTCCAGACGTTCGTCGAGGAGGGAGACTACCCCGTTTTTACTGCCCGTTATCTGATGAGGGAGCCGAAGGGGACTCGGGGACGGGTCTTCTATGAGAGGTACCGGGCATTGGGAGGTGATCCCAACTACATACGGGGACAGACCCATTTAGCTAGGGCGGTTCCGGGTTACTTGCCACCTGTCCCCGATCAGAGGGACAACATTCCGGATTCTGAGGACGAGGATCCTGAGGGAGAGAGGGATGTTCCTGCTGCGGCCGAGGGCGGTGGTCGGCCAGAGGGCGAGGGAGGTGATGCGACAGCGGTTCCGGAGCCGTCGCCTCAGGCGACACCTGTGAAGGAGCAGCGTACTGAGGGTTTCGAGTTTCCCACCGGCCCTTCTGTGTCTCCGGGGGTCCTTTTTGCTGCTGCTGAGGCTGCTGAGGGGAGAGCGGGATTGTCTGAGAGGTCCTGGGAGCCTGCGGACCTTGGGGCAGACTACGAGCAGTTCGGGCGGACTCCTCCAGCTACGGCGGCTACTCCTTCTAGTGGGGTACCTCCTTTGAGGGCGACGGCCATAGTGGATCCTCCGGGGGTCCGTACCTACGCCACGTTGACTCCTCTTCCGGCGACTGTCACGGGTCCTCCTGCCCGATCTCCAGGTTTCGGGGGTTCTTCATCCCGGCCTCCCTTGTTCCCGATCCGTGAGGAGGGCGGGTCCACTTCTGCTGGTGTTCCGGCGGGGTCGTCTATTCCGCGGGTAGATCTACCTCCACTTCCCAGGGACATCTCTTACGTTGGCGCTGGATTACGTCGATATCCCGTCCCGGAGTACCCTCTTCCTGAGGATACTTTTGACTATCTGGGTGGTCGCCCTGATGACGAGGTGCTTTCTTCAACTTCTCTTGGTACCTTTACATCTATATCTATCTATTTTGACTGTGCTGATTCTTTTATCTTGTGTCTTTTTACAGCGGGTGAGTGTTCGGGTGGCAGATCTACGGGCTTGGCACGCCCAGTACCTCTACAGCTGGAACCTGCTCCAGTATGTCGGTCGAGACCCTCCAGCCTACATGCGTGATTATCAGAGGGCTATCGACATCTCCTTACGGCCGGACGACCCCCTGACTTCCTCTCATGCCCGGACGGATTCTCGGAGGAGCAGTAGTCGGACTTCCAGGCGTTCCCGATCGTCGGTGATCCGTCCTACGGCACCGGTCCAGTCTACGGGGCCTTCTCAGGCGGCAGTTCCTCCTATTCCCGGCGTCCCAGTTGTTGATCTTACTCCCGAGGAGGGCTCGGGCGATAGTGGGAGCGTGTCAAAACGCGCCCGAGTAGATTAGTTTTCCCTTTCTGCATTTAGTGTTAGTTTTGGACAGATATGTATTTATTTTAGACATGTTTAGACAGATATTTAAAAAACTGTTCTTTTATAGGATTTATAAAATATCTTTATCTGTGTTTGATTATACTTTTATTCTCTGTGTGTGAAAGATATATATATATATATAAGAGTCAGTGATTTAGAAGCCATACCTTGTAGTGTAGTGATATTTTTCCTGTAAACAAAGAGCAAAGTGAGAACAAGAAAGCATCTAAAAAAATGATTCTTTTGGCAAAAATGACTGCTATGTGTAAGAAAAAACCAAATTAGGGTGACCCCAAAGGGGTTTGTCGCGCGACAATCCCTCCTGGATATGGGTTTGTCGCGCGACAAACAGGTACAGGTCCCTCTTTTTTTCTTATAAATACACCCATCTTCTTTCCTTCATCCCCACACTCTCCAAAAAAATGTCTTCTTATCGCACAAAATCTGATTTTTCTTATGTCAATGCTCGAGATGCTTTGATATCTTCCGAAAATGGTCTGAACTTTGGTGCCTTCAGTCCTTTAGCGGGTTGGTGCCATCGTCCCGTCGATTTTTCCTTTCTGTTAGGTGCCTTGTATTTCTGGAGTCCTGCGGACCATCTCTTCCGCTTTGGACTAGATGAGCTCTGCCCGACCTATGAGGAGTTCTCCTGGCTGTTACGTTCTGACGTTCGTCTCCCGATGGCAGTTCCCATGGAAGAAATCGGTCCCCGCGACATGCTAATTGCTCTGTTAGCCATTTCCCAGGCGGCCTGTGATGGTTTCATTGCCGACGGTCTTCTTGACCTTCATAAAATGGTGAGGTTCTTTCATCGTTATGAAGATAGGGCCTCTTATGGCGTGGGGCATACTGCAGCGACCCTGATTTGCCTGGTTTCTGATATGCTGCTAGTGACGGGTTCTTCCCGTGTTGATCCGACTATCCTGAGTCTGATTTACCAGGCTAAAAATGGGGAGCCTATAGTGCCGATCATTCTTGCAGAGACCCTGAATGGTCTTGATGATGTTCAACGGGGGGCCTCGCCCTTCTTCCAGGGGAGTCCGCGTCTGCTATACATGTGGCTGCTAGAGCGCTTTCGATCGGTGGGTTTCAACGGAGTTCGGCTCGACAATCCGACTCATTTCTTCCATCGGCCTCTCTTTGGTGCTTTGACCATATCTTCCTCTGATTGGACGGTGTGGTTTTCGGAGAACTTTCGGGCTATCCGGTGGAATATTCCTTGGTGGAAGCTGAGGGCGATGGTACTTAGCACTGGGGGTCAGAACTATGTTCGGCTCCGCGGGCTCTGGTTTACTTCCTTTTATCTCCCTGGGCGTCTCCTTCGGCAGTTTAACATTCCTCAGGAGGTTCCCCTTGGTCTGAACAACTTCTCTTCTGATTCTAAATTTGTGACCCCACATGTTTCTTTATCGGTAGAGAGGATGTGGCGTGCTCGACTGACTCGTCAGTTCAAATATGCCCATTTTGGTATTACCCGGCCCCTCCGGGCTGATATCATCCGATCTTGCTGGCAATCTCTGGAAGGAGAATTGATCGACGACCCCTTTCAAATGGAGTGGTTCCGGTTCATGGATACGGAGGCTACTGATGATAATATTGTCTTTGCATATCAGATCTTGGACGAAGCTCGGATCGACTTGGCTATCGAGGACCCAGTGTGGCCAACCCCTAGGGATTAGTTTCTTTCGTATTTGTTATGTCTCCCTTGTAACCTTCGGTGTTCTGAACCACCTTTCAATAATATATGAGGGACTGCTTGTGGAAAATAAATTTATTTACAAAGTTTAAACCGGGCCCGAAGTCACTTCTCAGGTTGCCTACGTTCCCCCTTTTTTTTTGATTTTTACAAAGAACAAAAAGTTTTGAGTTGGGGCTCAGGTTTACGTAGTTCTTGTTATATGCCACACCTATTGATAATACTTCTTCAGTCGATCCATGTTGACTGGTGAATGTAGTAACTGCCCATCCAAATCAGTGAGTATAGCGGCACCTCCTGTATCGATTTCTTTGACGATGTACGGTCCTGTCCACTTCTGCCCGAACTTACCCCTCGGATCTCTGGTCGGTTCTCGAATTTCTTTCAATACAAATCGTTCTCATTGATACCCCGAGTCCTCACTTTCTGGTTAAATGCTCGAGCGATTCTCTTCTGATATCCCTGATGGTGGTATGCGGCTTTCAATCTCTTTTCATCTAGTAGGGCTAGCTCGTTATAATGTGCCTGGACCCATTCCAGTTCATTGACTTGATTTTCTAGTATTACCCTAAGGGAAGGGACTTCTAACTCAACAGGGAGGACTGCTTCCATCCCGTAAGTAAGAGAGAATGGGGTTGCCCTGGTGGAGACCCTATCGGTGGTGCGATATCCCCACAATGCATAAGGTAATTTCTCTGGCCAGTCTCGACAGGTGTCGGTCATCTTGCTTAGGATATTCTTCAGATTTTTGTTGGCGGCTTCAACTGCCCCATTGGTTTGTGGCCTGTATGGCGAAGACCTGTGTCTGGTAATACCGTATTCTTCCATGATGGTATTAGCTTCTCCTTCGAAGTGGGTGCCGTTATCTGAGATGATCTCGTGTGGGACCCCATATCGGCAAACAATATTCCTTTTGATGAATCGGGCTACTTTTTTGGCATCCAGGGTCTGGTAAGACTCGGCTTCTACTCATTTGGTGAAGTAGTCGATGGCCACTAATATGAATTCATGGCCGTTGCTGGCTTTGGGCGAGATCTTTCCAATGACGTCGATTCCCCAGGTTGCGAAAAACCAGGGAGCAGTCATGGTGTACAACTCTTTTGGAGGAAGCTTCTGGGATTTAGCATAAATTTGGCACTTGTGACAACGGCGTACGTGATTAGCGCAGTCGGTTTGCAGAGTAGACCAGAAATAACCTTGTCTGATGATCTTGCGGGCAAGTGTATGTCCGCTCATATGAGGTCCGCAATCGCCCCCATGTATCTGATCCATTACTCTGACTGATTCTTCTTCGGTGAGGCATTGAAGATGAGTTCCGTCGTAGTTCCTTTTATACAATCTTCCTGCACAAAGTATGAACCCTGATGCTAATCTTCTGAGCGTGACCCGTGTTTTCTTGTCTGTTTTCTCAGGATACTAATGGTTCTTCAGCAGGTTCCAGATATCGTAAAACCAAGTGGTTGGATCCCCTTCCCCTTCATTCTCTACCACCAAGGTCGTGCAGTGTGCTGGTTATGACTTCTTTTGTACCGTAAGGGTTATTTCTTCCATCCCCTCCGGGATATCGATCATAGATGCCAGGGTTGCCAGTGCGTCGGCAAAACTGTTCTGAGACCTAGGGAGATAGTAAAATTCCGTATGCTTGAACTTTCCCGCGATATCCTCCAGTCGGGCGAGGTAAGGGACTAATTTCTCATCTCTGATCTTCCATTCTTTCAGAACCTGGTGGACCACTAGTGCTGAATCTCCGTATACCTGTATCCTCTTTATACCTCTTTGAAAAGCTATCTCTAATCCGAGTATGCAGGCTTCATATTCAGCCATGTTGTTGGTGCAGAAGAAGTCCAGACGATATGATACCGGAGAGTGAGTTTGGTCTGGAGAGACTAACAGGATACCTATCCCGTTTCCATTCCGATTGGCGGCCCCATCAAAGTACAACTTCCAGTCTTCATCGATCTCAACATTCATGATGGTTTCGTCTGGGAACTCGGCTTCTTCTAGCACATCTCCCAATATTGGATTGTGGGCCAGGTAATCAGCTATGATCTTGCCTTTAACTACCTTCTGGGTCATGTAGGTGATGTCGAATTCGGAGAGTAGAAATAGCCATTTTGCCATTCGGTTCGAGAAAGCCGGTTTCTCGAAGAGGTATTTCAACGGGTCAGTCCGTGATGCTAGGATAACTGAGAAAACCAGCATGTAGTGCCGTAGTTTTTGTGTTACCCAGATGAGAGCGGTGCATGATTTCTCCAATGGTGTGTAGTTCATCTCAAATGGGGACAGCTTCTTACTGAGGAAATAGATGGCCTGCTCTTTCCGGGTATCAGTCAGGTGTTGGGCTAGCATTGCTCCCGCGGCTGAATCAGTGACGGTTAGGTATAAAATTAAAGGTAGTCCAGTTTGTGGTGGGGCTAATACTGGGGGGTTGGAGAGATATTCTTTGATCCTATCAAAAGCTTCCTGGCACTGATCGTTCCACTCTCCCGGTGAAGATTTCCTCAGGAGTTTGAAGATGGGCTCGCAAGTCTGAGTGAGCTGAGAGATGAACCTACTGATGTACTGCAGATTACCCAAAAATCCCCGGACTTCTTTCTCAGTACGAGGTTTAGGCATTTTTTGGATAGCTTGAACCTTGGCAGGGTCTACCTCGATCCCTCTCTTACTGACAACATAACCTAGGAGTTTTCCCTTGGTCACCCCGAACACACATTTCTGCGGATTGAGTTTCATCTGGTACTGGCGGAGCCGGTCGAAGAAGGTTCGCAGGGCTGGTATGTGACCTTCCCTCTCCTTTGATTTGATTATCATGTCTTCCACATACACCTCTACTTCTTTATGGACCATATCGTGGAAAATAGCGGTGGCTGCTCTCTGGTAGGTTGCCCCGGCGTTCTTCAGCCCAAATGGCATAACGGTGTAGCAGTATGTTCCCCATGGTGTGATGAATGCCGTTTTCTCCTGGTGATCCGGGTGCATTTTAATCTGGTTATACCCGGCAAAACCATCTACAAATGACTTTAGGGCGTGGTTGGCAGTGTTATCGATTATCAAATCGATGTTGGGCAATGGGAAATCGTCTTTCGGACAAGCCTTGTTAAGATCCCGGTAATCCACGCACATGCGGACCTTCCCATTTGCCTTTGGAACGGGTACAATGTTGGCTAACCATGAAGGGTAATCGATCACCCGCAGAAACCCTACACTCAGTTGTTTCATCACTTCTTCCTTTACTTTCAGGGACCATTCTGGCGTAAGTTTCCTTAACTTTTGCTTGACAGGTCTGAACTCCGGCTTGGTATGTATCTCGTGCATGACTATCTGACTGTTCAATCCTGGCATATCAGCATAAGACCAGGCGAAGACATCCACGTACTCTTTCAGAGTTTGTGTGAATTCCTCTTTTTCTGTTTCACTCAGACTTGTCCCAATGCGGACCTCCTTTCTTTCCTCTCCTGTTCCGAGATTAATTTCGAGAGTGTCTCCTTCCTCACTCTGTATACGCTGTTCCTCCCGTTTAGGGTGTTCGTTCAGTCTTTCTAACTCTTTATAAGCTATTACAGAATTACAAATAACAGGATAACGCAAAACAGAGTTTTCTTCATTGATAATAGTGTTTACAGGTACAAGTTTAAAGAGTAAATCTAGGAGTGGCTCTTTCCTAGCCTTACTTTCACTCTCACCTCTCACCCTTACAATTTCACTCTTTTCCCCTTCTCTTTGGTAGTCTGGATCAGCGTATATCAGGTGTATGGGGTCATCCCTTGGCTCGTCATCCCCTAGAGCCATGATGTCGAAGAGATATCCGATCGTTTCTTCCTCCTCATCTGTCTTGTCTTCATTTTCTTCTTTCAACCCGATTGTTAATTTGGTGGAGAAACTGTGTTCGATGCTTTCTTTGACATATAGGTCCTCTTCATAGAAGATTTCCCATCCCGGCAGGTTCTCTCCGTCGCTGTTTCTCCAAGGTTCCTGAAAATCGCAAAAAGGGAAGTCCTCTCTTTCTTTGACAAAAAAACCCGTTCAAAGAGCTGAAACTCGGATACTGATGCCCTTGGCCCCTTTTTTGCTGATCGTCTTCTTCAGTGTGTCGGTACCCCAAACCTTCCCTTTCGTACCTCGTTACTGGTTCCAAGGCTTGAAGTAGTCCTGGTTGTCCCATTCCCAGACCGGCTCCAGGCAAGTATTTCATCATTCTCAACATATTTGTAATCTTGGTGCTGAGATCGGAGATATTGTCAGGGGGAAGATATTCGATTTTCTGGGTACTGAGAGTTTGTACTTGAGGCTCGTAAGAAAAGCCTCCTAATTGTATGCTCTGGCTCCCGATTCCCAAAACAGGTAACTCCAGATCTGCCAAGGTCCTTTCAGGATCTCCTTGGATGGTAATTATATTCCCTTCAAACGGTATCTTGATCTTTTGGTGCAAGGAGGAGGGGAGTGCTCCTATGTCGTGTAGCCACGCTCTTCTCAGCAGGAGGTTGAAACTGGAGGAATGTCTATGATTTGGAAATCGGCCGGAAAATTTCCGGGACCGACCCTGAGATCTAGCTTTAGAGAACCCAGAACGGCCCTTCTGGTATTGTCGTAGGCCCTGACAGTCACGGCGGATGGAGAAAGTTCTGAATCCAAGATACCCAGGCATCTAGCGGTCTTCAAGGGGCAGACGTTTATGGTTGACCCGTTGTCGATAAGGACTTGTGGCAAAATCTTCCCTCGGGTTCGGACGGTGATATGGAGAGCCAGGCTGTGTTTCCTCCCCAATGGAGACAGATCCTCATCTGAAAATGACAGACTTCTTTGGACTGTAAGTGACCCGATCATGTTTGGCAGTTGTTCGGGTGTGGAGTCCGGTGATATCACGGCTTCGTCCAGAAGTTTGATGAAAGCGGTCCTGTGGGGTTTGGAGGCAACCAAGAGGCCCCAAATGGTGATGTGTGCCTGGGTCTTCTTCAACTGCTCAAGCACTCTATCTTCTCCCATTTCCTTCGGTGGCGGTGTTTTCTCGGCCTCCGTCGGTGGTGGTTGGTATACCCTTCCTGAACGGGTGATCTGTTGGATCCAAAGGGATGCCGGGTTTGATTCCTCTGAAGTTTCTGACGATTTCGGCTCTGTCGACCAACTGAAAGTCCCGGGGGAGGTTTTTGTCATACAGATTGTCTCCCTGGGGGGGTTTTGGGATTTCCATGATTGTTTCTCCTTATTCTGGGTCCATCCTATCCCAGATTTTCCGGGATTGGTTTTGATTGTAAATGGCTGTGAGATCCCCTGATTTGCCTTTCCTAAACCCTGCCCGAGTAGGAAGTTCATTTTGGCCATCCATTGGTCAATTATGGGATTGAGGCCTGGGGCAACTTGAGCCTTTGCTGGCAGTACATCGGGTGCCCTGTAGGCTGGGTCATCTCGAATGAGCCCCACGGGATTGAAGCCTTCTTCACCAGTGGTTAAGGCATTAATCCCTGCAGGTGGAGCATGGTTAGGAAGTGGATTGTTAGTAACATTGGGCCCGTCGGGTGCGGGGATGGTTCCGGCTTCAACGAGGTCTTGAATACGATGACGAAGGGCCAAACATCGCTCCGTGTCATGTCCTGCAGCTTGATGATACGCACAATTCTCATTCATTCTCCAGGTATTTGGAATAGGGTTTGGTGGGGGGCGCGGGTTGAGTGGAGTGATTAGTCCGGCTTTTCGGAGCAGCTCCAGACTTTTTACCAGTGTAGTGGTGTAGACACCCCGATCCGTGACCCCCGCAAGAACCCTAACGACCTACGAGACTACTATTTTTGGAGTCCAGGACACACCCGAGCACCTGAAACTACCCCGGGGGGGTTTGTTGCGCGACAAACCTATTTTTATGAAGGATTGTCGCACGACATATCACATTGTCGCGCGACAATCATTGGAATGTCGCGCGACAATACCACTATGTCGCGCGACAATCCCTCTCTGCACCCGACCAACCACTTTCTGACACATCACAGTGTCAGGACCCATCACTTCAGCCGTTTGTCGCACGACATACGGGAATGTCGCGCGACAAACAGTTATGTCGCGCGACACTTGCCTTTTTGGGGGAAATGTCGCGCGACAATCTTCCCCGAGCAGTATAAATAGGCCAACACCCCCAAGGGTTGAGGGAGGGACTTGGATCTGGAAAATCCGGAGCTTTAGTCTGATTTTGTTATCAAGCATTTTATATTATCATCTTATCTCTGAAGAATTATCGAATCTATTCCCGACACTCGACGTGTCCCGTCTCTAGAATCGAATTCTCGGAAATATTGGAAGAAGGAGAAGATTGTTATCGTCGGAGATCTCTCTGCCGTATTATATTCTTTTTCTTATTATTATTATTCTCGTCGGGAAGGTAAATAAAGTTTCTTCAGGTCGATCCCCGTCCTGGTAAGCGAAGTGGCAACATGGTTGGGCTAGATTCCTAACACGCTCGATAAAACGGGTCTATCTATGTACTTGTTTTATTTATGTTGTTTTGTCCACATTTTATTTGAATAAACTTATTGCCAAGTTATAAATAGTCTACCATTTTCAAAACAAAAGACCCTGATAAAACTATTTTCAAAACTAGAAGAATAAGTACGTTATCGTCCGGATAAAATTCTGTTTTCAAAACCCGGACTGATAAGACTTATCTAGGAATTAAAAATCAACATATCCTATCTTCTCTATAGACTGCGATGTGTCTGATAATTCCCCTCTCAAGAGTCATGATTCCATATTAAATTAGTCCCGATATTAGATCCAAATTTTCACAAAAGTAATCACAACCCGAGAAAACCGTCATTATCTGGGAAATAATACGGGATACTCTCTTTAAAAATAAATATAACTTTTTTCATTTGTATTTTACATCTTTCAAAACAAGGACATCGGATCTCGGAACACAAAGGCTTTTCATACCCCTTTCCCGTTTTTCCTCCGAAATTAGGGTTTTCATTGGAAAAGTAGTAGACTGTCAGTAAAAGCATCCAAGTTTTTCAACATAAAATAAACATATAAGTCCACTAGAGACCGAAAGGGCGGAATGGGTGCTTAACACCTTCCCAAACCGTAATATAGTTCCCGAACCTTATAGAATCCTGGTTTCGCAGACAAACGTGTAAAGAAAGGCTTATCTGTACCCTTTCCCCTTACACACCCCCTTTTTGTCCGTTTTCTCGTAAAACGTACTGGCGACTCTGAACAAACCCCTTTGCATCTAGAATAGACGTAGGGACACCCGATATGAATCATCAAACAACTCCAAGCAAATGGAGCGACGGAATCACTTCCGTCGCTTCAGACGCCCAACGAACGGGGATGAGACCCGGGGGTCGCATTTACGGATTCTCACAAGTGGGGAGGGTGCAGAAGTTTCTCCTTTTCTTGTCCTCGGTGTTCGAAGGGCCTTCTTGTGTGGGCCAACTCATCGGAGGTGGCTGTTGTGGTTGTTGAAAGGGGTTCTGTTGATAGGGGTATGAGCTTATTTGATTCACGGCTGTAGTGGCTGTCTTTCTCCCAGTGTATGCGGCTTTCTTGGTATCGGTTTTAACTTTCTTGGCCAATTCTTCCTCTACTTGTGACCCCATACTCAACAGGGCCCTGAAGTGTGGGAATACATGCTTTCCCATGCAACTCAGTATGGCTGGAGTGAAGTTCTTCTGAATGATTTCCAGCTGTTCTTCTTCATCGGGTCGTTTGGACATTTGGGAGGCCATCTCCCTCCAGCGGGTGACAAAGTCGCTGAAGCTTTCTTTCTCGCCCTGTTTGGCCATTTCCAGGTGTTTACGGGTAATTTCCAAATCCTCGTTGGACCTGTATTTGGTCATAAATTCTTTGACGATATCTCCCCAAGTCTGCGTGTGATGCCTTTCTAGACCAAAGAACCATCTCAGGGCGGCTCCCGTGAGAGTCATGTGAAAGGCTTGTGCTAATTTCGGCTCTCCACAACCGGACACTTGCATGGATCTGATGTAGGACTGTAGGTGGGTTTTAGGGGGCGTGGTTCCAGTGAACTTGGTGATGGAAGGGAGTTTGAATCCCTGGGGTAATCTTGCTTCTGGGTAGAGGGAGAAGGCATTCATATCCGTGATCTCGTCTGCACCTTTTATTAGGGACACCCCCTTCTGTAGGACCCTCATCTGCTCTTTCAGCTTCTTCATTTCCTCACTCTCTCTTGACACCTCGTCGGGCTGTTCCCGTGCTATTACCGATTCTGCATATACTGCCCGAAGTCGGTTGATGTCTGGGTATTCATTAGGGAGGGCTGCTGGGGCCGGTGGTGGAATGGGTCTTGCGGGAACTTGTGGCCATGGTTGGTATTGGGGGTCAAAACCGGGTTGTACTTGGGGTTGCGGCCAGACTATGGGTGGCTCTTGTTGTTGGTAAGTGGGGCCTGAATCCGGGGCCCATTGGTTCTGATTGTTGGGGTCAGTTTGAACGGGACCAACCACGATAGGGCCCGTTTGGGGTGGATTGGTTCCTTGAACTGGGGGGAGTACTTGTGAAGACTGTCCTTGGTTCGGATCTCGATTCGGTGGTAGTCGATCAAACCCTGGTGGTGCAGTTCGTTCGGTGGACAATTCTTCTATTCGGATCCGAGTACCCTGTTGCTCGTTCGTGAGGTTTGCCAGATCCCTGCTGACGGTCATGAGTAAACGGTGCATTTCGGCTAAGGTTGGCTGAGCTGATGATGCCTCAGCTAGGCTCTGATCTGTCTCTCGATTCTCGCATTCATCGGCCATTTCAGGTGTGCTTGGTCTTACTAGTCTTCCGGTGTGATCACGGCCGGCCCAACCTTCCAGTCTGTTTGTTGCTTCACGACTGTAGACGAAACCACGTGGCGAAGATGAAGGAAGACTGTGATGCGACTCGATTTTTGCCAAAATAACCACTAAAAATTG
The DNA here is from genome assembly GCA_021464415.1 of Lonicera japonica. Classification (NCBI taxonomy): domain Eukaryota; kingdom Viridiplantae; phylum Streptophyta; class Magnoliopsida; order Dipsacales; family Caprifoliaceae; genus Lonicera; species Lonicera japonica. Next base: position 8,369 of record JAKCWG010000048.1, on the reverse strand, counting down.
CCGAGAAGAGCCTCGGATTTTAAAAAGGGCGTCCAAAAGTAAGCCGTAAGGTGGTACATCCCCTACGGCTGTTTGACAAGTGTTTTAACTTGACTCGATCTTATATGCAGCGCAGGTGTACGAAGGGTTAAGGCTTCAGGCTCCCTCCTATTTGGCAAGACCTTGCGATATACCCCAGGGGCGGGTACATGCAAGAATCTTTTGATATACTTCCCGGGTACATGAGTGTTCTCGTCACTCGATATACCTCGGGGGCGTACTTGGCCAAGGAGAGTGGAAGTAAATGCTTTCGGTTTATGTTGGCCCAAGCAAGCCAACTCCCTACTCACTTATAATACTTCCGAGGGTTTGGGGTAAATTCACACTCGTAGAACCAATGCATGATTTGTGATAGTGCGTGAAAAAAGGTTGGGTTTACAAATATCATTATCTTGATTACGTATTTTTTGAAAAATTTCCCTTTTCAGAAAAATGTTTCTTCTCAATCAATTAACATAAGTAGGGAAAGCAGAAAAAGTAAGTATTCAAATAGATAAACAAAAATCCACATATAAGAGTCTAGTTTTCTAGCAGTCCCCAGCAGAGTCGCCACTGTGAGAATCCGCAAATGCGACCCCCGGGTCTCGTCCCCGTTCGTTTGGGCGTCTGAAGCGTCGGAAGGGATTCCGTCGCTCCATTTGCTTGGAGTTGTTTGATGATTCATATCGGGTGTCCTTACGTCTATTCTAGATGCAAAGGGGTTCGTTCAGAGTCGCCAGTACGTTTTACGAGAAAACGGACAAAAAGGGTTGTGTAAGGGGAAAGGCTAAAGATAAGCCTTTCTTTACACGTTTTGTCTGCGAAACCAGGATTCTATAGGGTTCGGAAACTATATTACGGTTTGGGAAGGTGTTAAGCACCCATTCCGCCCTTTCGGTCTCTAGTGGTCTTATATGTTTATTCTATGTTGAAAAACTTGGATGCTTTTACTGACAGTCTACTACTTTTCAAATGAAAACCCTAATTTCTGGGGGAAAACGGGAAAGGGATGAAAACCTTTGTGTTCCGAGATCCGATGTTTTATTTATTGAAAGATGTAAATACACATGACAAAACCTTTTATTTTTGAAAGAGTATCCCGTATTATTTCCTCAGATAATGACGGTTTTCTCGTGTTGCGTTTACTTTTGTAAAAGTTCGGATCTATGTCGGGACTGATTTAATATGGAACTAGAACTCTTTGGGGAGAGTTATCAATCACGTCGCAGTCTATAGTGAAGACAGGATATGTTTGATTCTAATTCCTAGATAAGTCGTATCAGTCTGGGTTTTGAAAACAGAATTTTATCCGGACGATAACATACTTACTCTTCTGGTTTTGCAAACGATTTTATCAGGGTCTTTTGTTTTGAAGACGGTAGACTATTTATAACTTGGCAATAAGTTTATTCAAATAAAACGTGGATAAAACAACATAAATAAAACAAGTACACAGATAGACCTGTTTAATTACCAGAAGAAACTTTATTTACCTTCCCGACGAGAATAATAATAATAGGAAAGAGAATATAATACGGCAGAGAGATCTCCGGCGATAACAATCTTCTCCTTCTTCAGATATTTCCGAGAATTCGATTCCAGAGACGGGACACGTCGAGTGTCGGGAATAGATTCGATAATTCTTCAGAGATGAGATGATAATATAAAATGCTTGATAGAATCAGACTAAAGCTCCAGATTTTCCAGATTCAAGTCCCCCCCCGAACCCTTGGGGGTGTTGGCCTATTTATACTGCTCGGGGAAGATTGTCGCGCGACATTTCCCCCAAAAAGACAAGTGTCGCGCGACACATCTGTTTGTCGCGCGACATTCCCGTATGTCGTGCGACAAACGGCTGAACTGATGGGTCCTGACACTGTGATGTGTCAGAAAGTGGTTGGTCGGGTGCAGAGAGGGATTGTCGCGCGACATGGTGGGATTGTCGCGCGACATTCCAATGATTGTCGCGCGACAATGCGATATGTCGTGCGACAATCCTTGGTAAAAAAAGGTTTGTCGCGCAACAAACCCCCCGGGGTAGTTTCGGGTGCTCGGGTGGGTCTCGGACTCCAAGAAAAACAGTAGTTCTCGTAGGTCGTTAGGGTTCTTGCGGGGGTCACGGATCGGGGTGTCTACATCAACACCAAATACACAGTTTCTATACTTCTACACTAAACACAATATATATATATATAAACACAAAATTAGTAACTAATTAAGATTAATAAGAGACAGAGTACCTAAATATCAAACAAGCCTTTAATGAGGGAAATGATGTTGATTTTCACCTTCAAAATCGTCAAAATCACCCAAATTAATTCTAAAACCGAAAATGGCAAGTTCTTAGTGACATAATATATACTAACTTAGAGACCAAATAGGGGTAACAACTAACAACAATACTATATCTTCAACACCAATTATAAATTTTCTATACTAAACACAATATCTATATAAACACAAAAATAAAAAATAATTAATATTAATAAGAGATAGATTAATTACCTAAAGATCAAACAAGCCTTTTATGAAGGAAATGATGTTGATTTTCACCTTCAAAATCGCCAAAATCGCCCAGAGCAGCTCTATAACACATCAACCCCGAAAATGGAGGAGAGGCTCTGATATAAACATGACAGGATCTTAGGCTCTGATATATACTAACGTAAGTTTAGTACCGAGGTCTCCTAAAGGTCAGTCAAAACCCTCGTTGACCGCTGTTTAAAAGTGTCGGTGGCCAACAGCTTTTGGGCGACGTGTGCATTTGATCACGTCTGCTCGGATTATCTTAGGTGACGTAACGTATACGTACGTTACCCAAGATCCTTGTTGGTGTAGTCAGTAGTGTTTCTTAGGCGACGTTGAAATGTACCGAGGTCGCCTTAAGGTCGGTCAAAGCCCTCGTTGACCGCGGCTTAAAAGTGTCGGTGGCCAACAGCTTTTGGGCGATGTGTGCATTTGATCATGTCTGCTCGGATTATCTTAGGCGACGTAATGTATACGTACGTCGCCCAAGATCCTTGTTGGTGTAGTGGTTCTTAGGCGACGTTGAAATGTACCGAGGTCGCCTTAAGGTCGGTCAAAGCCCTCGTTGACCGCTGCTTAAAAGTGTCGGTGGCCAACAGCTTTTGGGCGACGTGTGCATTTGATCACGTCTGCTCGGATTATCTTAGGCGACGTAATGTATACGTACGCCGACCAAGATCCTTGTTGGCCAACGTAGGTATATCCTACGTCGCCTAAGATTATATGGGGGCGACGTATGTATATCGTACGTCGCCTGAGATATTCTTGGGCGACATAATATTAGTACGTCGCCTAGGTGTTTCTTAAGCGACGTATACTATTGCTTACGTCGCCTAAGGGCCATACTGGTGTAGTGTACTTATACATTCATGTGTGGGCCTCAAACAACTGCACGTACATGTTAGCATAATATAATGAAATGTTTCAGCAAAACTTTGAGCAAAGCTGTTAGCATAATATACATTGTGTGCTACTTCCCAATAGGTTAAGCTATGTGATATATATAAAAAAAATTGCGAATTTTGTTATTACTTGCCCTTTAACGTTACGGGGTGTAATATCTTTTCTATTTTAAATTCTGTCAATTAGTGTGCATCCAATTAATATATTCTTCATACCAATAAAGAATTAAGTGGGTCAATTAGTCTACATCAAATAGCTATTAGTTGGGTTAATGCCTTATTTAAACGTTATTTGTGGGCATCAAATAGCTTCACTTTTGGAAAAGAAAAAGAAAAAGAAAATCTAATTAAAATCATTCAATTTTGTTCCTTGCAAGAAAGTCTAGATTAAGAATCTTATCTATTGAATAGACATGAATATGAGATGAAACATATTAAGATACTAGTGACCACATTTATCCTTGCACCTAATTGGTAGCAGAAATATAAAATGAACATTAGAATCTTATTTTTCTTATATATGTTTTTTTAAACAATGATATACTTATTGTTTAATATGTTAAGAGGGGTAATTAAGTAATTTTTTATAAAGAGCAAAAACTTTCTTTGCTCGTGCATAATATATAATATCGATTACTCGCTACTAAAACTTTACATAAACGTAAACCGGTAAACATAATACATAAAAAAAATTCAACTGGTATAAGTTTCTGTGTTATAAAGTAACATAGTAATTATGATATATTTTTCTAGTGTATTGATCTACATTATTATGTAAAAGGGCCTTATTTTAAGTTTTCACATAGGGACTTAAAAATAACAGGATAGACCCTGTAAAGTGGATGGTGAGATTTGGTACATTAATTAATTATTCTCAAAAGGAGGAAAGTTGACTCTTAATTAGGATATTCCAATATAAAATAGATTATTAATTCTCAAGCCAGTAAGTACCAAAATCAAAATAAAATAATTAATTTAAGTTTAATTAATTTAGAGCTCTATCGGTTACGTTGTGTACTCCACATCATATAATTTAGAGTCTATAGACAATTCTAATTCTAATTATTTTTCTATTTTTTATTTTGAGTCTACTAACATTAAGTAATTTTAACTTGGATATTAGCGTGGTATGTGCTTCAATTAAATTGTAGGCCCACTAACAACTAGTCTACACAAAAATCAAGGAAGACCTAAAAATTCTTCCTTGATTTTATTATGTTTCACAGTGGAATTTGATTCCATGAAGATGGGCATTGAGGAAATTAAATAAGGAAAGCTTTAGGTAATGAGGAGAAAATTGTTCTTGTGTTTTTTCAAGAATTGAAGCAATAAATCAAGAACTGCCCGTGTTTGTTTAGCTTTTAAGCATTTTGTTATGCTAATGATAAAATTTATGAGAAGTTGGTAGAAGTGATGAAACAACTTGGTTAGATGGTTTGTTACATTTTTGATTTTTCCATAGAGTCTAATTTTTTAGGCAAGAAATAAGAAAAAAAATTCATGAAAAAGGGCCAAAAAGTAGAAAATGTCTTACAAAATTTAATAGTGTTTTAAATTATTTTGCTAAATTTTTCTTATTTAAAAAATCCTTATTGATGATTTCCAAATCCATTAGGTGCTTTCTATGCCATTTACCAAGGTAACTCAAGGCCTTTTGTCAACCATTTTAAATTAAATTTATAATTGACTAGTGCAAACTATTTTAATTTGGCCATTAATGAATGAACACACGTCCATCAATTATTTATTAATAATTCAGGGTTATCAGCGTAAAGTGGGTTCATTATTATTCGCGTCATTCAGTTTATATTTTCATTTGTTTTTCTGGTGGGTGTTATGGTGGGATTTATTTTTTCTTCAGAAAATGTAACGGATGGAGATATTAAGGATATATTTTTAAAGAGAAAGAGAGTGTTGCATTTTTGACTTGACAAAAAGAGTATTTAATTAATTTGTTACTTTTAATTATTTAGGGTTTATAAAAATACTAACCAATAAAATTAATAATTATTAAATAAATGTTCTTATAAGGATTGAAACCTTATTTTACTAAAATAAGTGCTGTACATTTAGAGTGGTAGACAGAAAAAAGATTTCCATGAAATTTGGTGTATATGTTCTTTACATTGAATTTATTATCTCTAAAAAAAATATCAAAAATTTGAAATTAGAAGTGGGTGTGATAAAATTTATATATATATATATATATATATATATCTGTTTGGGTGTTTATTTTCGCCCATTAAAGTTATAGATGTTCAATATTACAATTTCTAAATTGAGAATTTTAGGAACATCGATCCTCGCATAGATATATACACAAATATATAGTTTGGGGACAAATTGAAGACGAGTTGGTTAAATTTGAAATAAAATGAAGGTTGAGAGAAATTTTTGTCACTTTGCCCTATTCCACTGTAACAAATGAAATTGGATGGAAGTATCAAAATGATCAACAAAAAAAAAAAGAAGAAGAAAAAGTTTAAGATACAACTTGCCATAAATAGGTAAAACAGCAAATTGGTTAAATAATCTGACAAAGGACGTGGTTAGTAAGGTTTTGGTGCGATACGATTGACCATCTTGTTAGTTCCCAAGGCGGCCATGGGCATCCTACAAAATGCACTATTTTTTAGTACATCGATTAAAGAAATGGGATTCGAACTTAAAACCTTACACTACTCAATAGTAAATTCTGAGCACTACTAGTTCTAAGGCCATCTATCTCCTCCAGCAATGTCAATGAGGTAAAAATGGATACTTTCTATCTCCAGCACAATATTTAAAAACTCCTAAGTTAAACTTATCTCCCGACAAACTTTTACCTAGGTGACAAGCAAATATTTTTGGTTTGGGTTACACACAGTGTGTCGTCCTAAAAAAAAACCATGCTAGGGGTGACACACATCGTGTCATCTCATGGCAATGCTTCTTGGGCGACACAGAGTGTGTCGCATAGTATAAATTTTATCATTGCCACTGCATATTTTACCAAATTTATAGGCTAAATACCCACTTTTACATTACATTATTAACATCACCGTTGATAATGGACTAATGATCTACAAAAATGCACTCTTAAATTTAGTAATAAACGACGTTGCATGAAACTTGAAAAGCTAGATTGTTTTTATATTTTATCTCATAATGAAATACTTGGTTCTTTTTCTTTAAATTAACACTTTTTATTTATTTACGTGCATCATTTAATTTAAAACAAAAAATATATAATTAATCTTGTAGTAGTTACTTAATGATAAGAAAAAATCACATAAATATAGAAATTGGAAAACACTAATTTTTTGTGCAATAACCGTTAAATGGATGAGCCCACTATATTATTAAGCTATCTTTCAAGTACAAATATGTTGGTCTCAGTATTATTATATCAAGAGAAATTGAATGAAACAGGATACCATGTCATCAATACACAATTCAAGTTTACAAAGATCAAGAGTAATTTCCACGCCTACTAAGTTTGTGGCTATACTTTGCCTAAAAATTGGATGTGTATATCATAGTCGGTCTTGGCCATTTGTAGACTCTGGGCAAAACTTAAAAATATGCCCTCTTGTAAGTAGATAAATTATTTTTATATATTTAAAAAATAATTTTATTTCAATGATAAGAATTTACCTGGCACAAAAGATACATTACAATAGCAAAAAGTTTTGCAAAATACTTTATAATTAAATATCAAATTCTCTCTTATTATTTTAAAATCAATATGAATAAAAGAAAAAATATTGGCGCCCCTCTAATTTTATCTAGTAGCATGAGAAGATTGAGATTTGAATATGAGAAGAAAGATCGAAGAAGAGTTCAAAGAACTATTTTCTTACACACAATTAGAACTTTGGAAGCCTAAATTTTTTTCTCAGAAAGTTTCATTATTAATTAAAAACTTTTATTTTTTTAATATATATATATAAACAAATTAATATTCGTGCCCCTCTAAAATTTTGGGCCCTGGGCGGTCGCCCTGCCAGCCCTCCCCAGGGTCGGCTCTAGAAAAATATATCATAATTATTATGTAACTTTATAGCACAAAGAGTTGTACCAATTGAAGTTTTTTTTTTCCCTTTGTATTATGTTTACCGGTTTACATTTATGTAAAGTTTTAGAGGGAGTTATCGATATTATATATTAAGCGCGAGCAAAGAAAGTTTTTGCTATGTATAAAAACTTACTTAATTACCTCTCTCGCATATTAAACAATATGTATATCATTGTATAATAAATCATATATAAGAAAAATAACATTCTAAAATTTATTTTATATTTCTACTACCAATTAGGTGCGAGGATAAATGTGATCACTAGTATCTTAATATGTGTTATCTCATATTCATGTTCATTCAATAGATGGGATTCTTAATCTAGACTTTATTGGAAGGAACATAATGGAATGATTTTTGTTAGATTTTTTTTTTTTTTTCCAAAGTGTGTCTATTTGATGCCCACACATAACGTTTAAATTGGGGCATTAACCCAATTAATAGCTATTTGATGCCGACTAATGACCTACTTCTTTTTTGCTATGAAGAATATATTAATTTGATGCAGATTAGTTGACCTAGTTGACTAAATTTAAACTAGCAAATATATTATACCTTGTAACATTAAAGGGCAAGTAATAACAAAATTTGCAATTTTTTTATATATACCTTAGAGTTTAACGTATTGGAAATAGCACCACAATTTAGATTATTCTAATAGCCTTGCTCAAAGTTTTGATGAAACTTTTCATTATATCTAGGATATACAATTAATATCCTTGAAGTCCCGCATATAATTTAGATTCTACATACAATTATAATTTATTTTTTTAGTCCACAAGCATTAAGTTATTTTAACTTTTAGTTTAGATATGAGGTGGCTTGTTGTTCGATTATATTGTAGGCCCACTAACAACTAGTCTAA
>JAKCWG010000069.1:0-88755 GCA_021464415.1 Lonicera japonica | reverse complement strand
AACCCATTAATTTTTCCTAAAAACTTTCATGTGGACTTTCATTTCAAATTTCCATATCAATTTTGGATGACAATTTTTTATTCACCCCATAATTATTGAGTAAAGGTGCATACGATTTTGATATCCTCACGAAAAAGAATACGAATCTAGAATAAACTTTCATAATTGAGTTTGAAGTACTATTGAACATTATCCTCAAAATTGCTTGAAAATAATACCTTTTACCAATTTTCTCAACACTACTAAGGTAAATCATTTCTTAAATCTACTTTTTAATATTTAGGTATAATTTATTTCTCGGTTACTAACATAACATTAATTGTATTTTTTAATTAATTGCGTAATGTTATTAATGGTATTATGTTTGCGTGTTATTATTGTATTTTATCATAATCGTTCATATTCGCTATTTGCGTTATATGAAATATCATTATTAATATGTTTGTGTTAAAATTTTATGGCTTTAAATAAATTTTATTTACTTTGAATTTCGCCTCCTTTAGCCGAATTCCCGAGTCCACCACTAATCAGGGGCGTCCCACGTTTAAGTTCCGCAACCATGCTCTCTACCTTGGCTAGAATTCAAGCCGCATCCCACGTCGCAACAAATTATCCATATCATGATGTTGAATGACACAAAACTACTTTCACAACGTGTTCAAGAATCATATACATCCCACACCGTAAAATACAACTTCGATAAAAAAAAAATTATCTTTTGAAAAAATTTCAATTTGATTCTGCAAAATAATATTCAAATGGGACAACGGAAAAAGAACAATTTTTTTTTGTACTCAAATCACATTAACACACACATAAAAGCGGAACAGTCAGTTGAATACGTTGTCGTGATTGTTTGTTGCTGTGAAAACGGGCAGGCATGGCGAATCTCTGCTTGACAAACTGATTTCTTTGCTTCCGTAGTAATATTTTACATCAATATACAAACTGAAGAATGTATGTAAATACATGACTATATATCTATATAAACATGGATGATGAATGCGTGTATTTATATGACCTCATGCTAGGAATAATCTACTCCAACAAACCCAATTTCTTTTCAGATTATACACCAAGTTCAGAAGCCCCGTAGGATTCGCAGGCTGCGTCATTGAAATTGATTCTTATACTTATGAGGTCATGCAACAAAATAAACGATGAATATGCAGCAGCAGGACCTTCTCATGCGGAGAAGGTCATTCGGACGATTGAAGACATGACAAGATTGGATGCCCCTTTTTTATAGGGAGGCAAACTCAGTGGTTGATCTTATGGCTAAGTCTTGAATTGGCACGTTGGTACTTAAATAAATTCCCTTCCTCTTTTGTGATAAAAAAAGGTTAAAATAGAGGCCAGTTGAGCGGCTCGCTAGAAATGAAATGAAAGAAGCGGACGATAAAACATAATCAAATGAAAACCAACAAGGCAGAAAAACTTGCATATCTACCCAAATGTTACTAAAGATTGGATTGTATTGGTAATTTTTAACAAAAACAATTTCTCCACAAATCAAAACTACAACAAACTATTTGGATCTTACTTTGCCACTTCCAAATAAATCTACAGTCTCCAATCTTTTCATTCTGAATCACTTTCTATGCTTCCCATGGCCTTCAATCCTCTTGGTCTCTGCAAAACAAAACAACAAAAATAATACGCACACCCTTTAACAAATCTTCATCAACTGTCATCCGTTTGAAGGGAAAAAAGTGCGTCTCAATTTTGAAGGATAAATGGATGAATATGTTCTTATAAAAAAGGGTACTCAATAATTTTTCCTTTGAGAACTACAGTAAGGGGAGGGAGAATGAGACTTTTCGATTTCACTGCCCCATATAAAACCTAAAATCTATAAGATACTTTGGTAGAATATGCCAAAGACAATCTACTATAATCCAAATTCAATGTATAAAAACGTCTCTTTTTTTGTAGCAAATTCTGAACTGAAAATAGCATTTCCCTATAATTGTTGGTGGAGTTGATTCCTTACCTTCTTAGAAGTCTTCTTCTCCCTCACTTCGTATCTCTCTTGGCACAAGTCTGATAGCCATGCCCCTGGACTCACAAACTGCAAAGAAAAATAAAACCAAAAGAAAAGGCACAATCTTAGAGAGGGAAAAAAAACATAACATCAAGACAGGCAAAATATGCGTGTGTGTGTGTGTTCAGTACTTTCAGGGTATGTTTGATTCGCCAAGTTTTCCGTGGAAAATTTGGCAAAAGAGTACTTTTCCATCATCCACCTGTACCATGAAACCAGGTGGAATTAGAATTGCCTACAAAATTAGGCAACCAAACTCCAACAAAAAACGAAAAAAGTACACATTTTACATCTTTTGACACACCCTAAATGGTTTTCAATGGAATTCAATTGCCTAGAACTTTGAAATTTTCTTACCCTAATTCCATGCTTTCTAGCAAACACACCCTTAACAAATCTTAAATCGAGAAACTCGCAAGTAAAAAGTCTCATAATGCATTACCAAGAGAGTTAGAATAATCATAAGGTTATACGTAGAGAGCATTGACATTTCTTTAAAAGCTAATCTCAATATCTCTGACAAAGGACAAAAAGACCGAAAGGGAGTAGTACTAGTGGTAACTCTACTTACCAGTAAGCTTTTCTGAATCAACTTGGCCCTCTTCTTAGGCCTCTGAGGTGGTTTACAACCTTTCATGGCCATAAAATCTTCTTCTTTCTCTTTACTTGATAATGCGATAAATAGTCTGGGCCAAACAACCTTAGCCGAAGAAGTAGACGAGTAGTTAGATATTCGGTGGTGGTTGTAATCTTCCTGCAAGTGCAGTGGTTGTTGTTGTTCCATTAAAATCTTACTACTGCTCTCATCCAATCCCCCCACTGATCCCCTCGTTGTGTAATACCTATAATATTCTTCCTTTTCCGGTGAAGATGATGAAGTCAACATCATCTTCCCACCCTCATTTCCGCTCCTCGATCTGTTGCTGTTCATCCCCAACTCCCTGCAACCAAACAAAAAAATTTGGTTTCTCTTCAACTTTCCCCCAAACAAAGAAACCTCTATAATAACACACACACCTATATATATATATATATTATCATGTAATTAATTTAAGGAATCTATTGTTGAGTGGGTTAGCTTAATGGTAAAGTCGCTCACCAGGGGTAGGGTGGGGAGAGGTGGGATGGGGTTTTTTTCCTCTTGTTGTCACTGTTCTAAACATCCTCGCTTAGGACTGATTATGTCCTTGCCTAGGCGCTAGAAGGTGGTGTGCTGCTTAGCCTAGCTAGGCGGCCGTGGGATGGCGATTTGGAAGGACTAATGGAATTTCACTCCTTTTGTTTAAATATTATTGCTTTGAAATATGAGCAATATATTCATTTAACAAACTCACATCATCCTTTTAGAAGCAAAGTTAGAATTTTGTGATATTAAATTTTTAATAAGTAAAAAATCGGCTGCCTAGCCTAGACAACCAGCCCCGCATAGGCATTCTATGGCCGCACTAGATCCGTCTAACCCTTTTCAAAACATTCGTTATTGTAGTAAAGGAAGAAAATTGGACCTTCATTTTCAAAGAAAAAAAATACATGTAGTCTATAAAGAAGAGGAAAAAAAAAACCTTGTATTACAGATATAAACCTACTGTTACTTGTTTGGTTTGTGAAAGCTACGGATCCTCCTATTACCATCAATCAAAATTATTCCAAATAAAAACCTTAATTATTAGCTTCTTATATTATGATTCTTCCAGTCAGATCTACATTTGGCTTCTAAAAATATGGTGTTGGGATGGAATCTATGAAAACTTATAGCACTATATATACAAAAAATATAAATATATTATATACATATATATATATATATATATTATCAGCCAGAATCTGGTATATGCATGAGACCTTTAGCAAAAAAAACGAAAAAAAATTTCGTTGCTAAAAATATCTCTCTAAAATAGACAAAAAAAAACAATCGCTAAAAGTCCGGAATGCCAGATACCAGATCCGAACTAATTACTATATATATGTATATGTATGTAAATATATATATATATATATATTACATCCCCAATTTGTTGTTCTATTTTATTTTATTTTTCATTTTGGGTATTTAATTTTCTTGAAAAAAAAAAATTCCTCGCCAGTACCTGACCTCTATGAAATTCTCAACTTTATCAACAACAAAAACAAATGGTTTTTACCTGGTGGTGATGAGTCGATTAGGGGATTGAACAGGATGAGGATGAGATCCTTGATTATCAGCTGCGGCGGAGGCGACGGCGGCGGCAGTGGTGGAGACGAGTCCGAGTCTTCGATCAAGTCGAGGGGTGATTTTCTTCTTCTTAACCCCAAACCCATCAACAACATCCGCATCTGATTTTCCGACTGTGGGTGAGGTTGAGGAGGCTCTCATCTTCACACATCGGAGACGCTTCCTATTTCCCCACTGTAACTTATCCATATTCCAATCTATATATATAAATTCCTCTCTCTCTCTCTCTCTCTCTCTCTCTCTCTCTCTCTACACTTGTTTTCTGCAACAAACCCAGATTCGATTCAAGATTTTCCCTGAAACTTCAGAAATATTAATAACAACACACAGAAAAGTAAGACAAGAGACTACCTCAAAGATCTACGCTCTGCATTCGAACAAAACATAAGTTATATAATATTCTGGAAAGATAATCAAAGTGGTCTACTGAAATCCTCCTCAATTTTTTTCCTTCAGGTTTTAATTCGGCGATTTTTTTCCTGTGTTATCTTCTCTGGAACTTCTGTGGGTTGTTGTTCTCTTCAGTCTTCTCCGGTTGCTTCCTTCTCTTCACACCCTATTTTGGTTTCTTTCCCCTCTCTCTAATTCGTTTTGAGTACATAGATTGGGAGAGATGAATCGTGGCCGCTCGTTACCAAATGGACGGCCAGATGGATTTCCCTCCAACTGACATCCTTTACGGAGAGGGGCTTTGGAGACTAAAGAGCACGTGAGGTGAGAAACTCACCATAACTTCATAACTTAGTTATATGATTTGATTGAAGATGCGTTTACGATTAATCAAGGTATTTAAAAATTAAATTTTTTATTACTTGATTAGTTGATTTAAAACAAAAGAAAAGAAAAGAAAAGAAAAGAAAAAGCTCATCGTCTCTCTTTTTTCTTTATCCTTCGTTAATGATATCTTGGCGTATAGGTTTCATTTTGGTGATCTAAGTGGTCTTTGATTGAAATTTTAAAATTAAATTTTTAAAATTTTTATTAAAAAATAATTTTATTTTAAATTTTTTTAAATTTATTTTATTTTATTTTATCTCTCATAAAATTTTTAAAACACTATAACTTTAAATTCAAAAATTGAAATTAGATAAAAAAAATATATATATATTTCAAACATACTCATCGAAATCTATAAAATAAGACCATTGTGACTACATTTTGAATTTTTTTCATGAATTTTTTTGAATTGGTTTAAAAAAACTCCAACAAAAATTAGATTCACTTTTCAACATACTTTCATACTTTCCAAAAATTTATCTAGAACACATATTTTAAAATATCAACCAAACAAACACTAAATTTTAGTTATTAAATTACGTTTGTCACTACTAAAATTAAAATATACAATAGAATTAGAGGAGATAAAATGGCGGCAGCGGCCTTGAGCCATTTGACTGAAAGAAGGAGATAGAAACACTAAGTTTTTTTCATGCGAAGGTGACTCAAAGACGGCAAATAAATTTAATTTGTAGTTTGCAAGCTAATGACGGGCATATGTTAGTTACTAAAGAAGAAATTGGGTCATGCACGGTTCAATGTTTTCCCAGTTTGTTCTAGTCTGATGAACCAACTTTTAATGCTATTGGGGATGCTCTTAAAGGAATAAGGTTCGAGTCACTAACCAAATGAATGGGTTCCTCTCGTGAGATTATAGCATTGATGAGGTATGTGATGTATTAAAAATTATGGGCCCTTGTAAAGCCCAAGGACTCCATAGTTGCTTGCTTTATTTTTTCCAAAAGATTTAGCTATTAGGGGCTAAGGTTCCTATGTATGTTTTGGGTTTTCTTAATAAATGGTTATGCTCCTTTGATTTTATCACACGAATGTAGCCTTCATTTCAAAATTTAAGGAGGCTTTTAACATTATTGTTTGGCCAATATGTTATGAAATGTTATATTATATAATAGAAACGCAAATGGTGCCCTATAAAAAATGTGGCAATAAGCCTAAGGCTATGTTGCCTTAAATTATTTCAAAGACTTAAAGTGTTTTCGTCAAGGGGAGGCCTATTACTGCTTATTTTATTGCAGCTTTTTAAGTTAATCTTTTTTGACAGCTAAATTAAGTGGCAAAATCGGGCATTTTTCCTTAAAAATTGATATGAGTGAAGTGTAAGATAGGATTGAATGGTATTTTCTCAAAAAATCTATGGCTTCCTTGGGCTTTGACAACAAATTTATTAATATTGTCATGGGATGTGTTTCTACAATTTTGTTCTCGATTCTCATTAATGGTGACTTGTCGAGTACTAGTTCCTTCACCTATCAATCCAATATAATTAGAACTCCAATTTCACTTTAATATAACCATTTATAAATGTACAAAATACGATAACAATTACTCAAATGTATACTACTTATGCACTTGTTAGTTTACAATGCTAATTAGGTGCAATATGGATCCCCTGAATATATGAAGCACTTTCCATGCTCCGATCATTCCTAAATTTTTAGGTTAGTTATAAAACATGTCTATAAACAATATTCCATAATTTGAGCATAATCCAAGGGCTAAAATATCAGATATTCACAAAAAAATTAAGTAAATACATGATGTCCAGAAAACAACATTTAGACATGGTACAACTTTATAGATTAAACTATACCAATTGGATTAAAACTAGATGCTCTACCATATATTTCTAGAAAGCTCTATGTATCTACTTCTAATGCAATTTACAGTGCACAAATAAGAGTTTTCTACTGAGAGTTGTCGCAATTCTTGTACAATGACACCAATCTGCCATAAAGTAAATTTTTTAAGTTTTCATCTTATTTTCAATCAAATCTTATACAAAACTTTACTAAACATCAAGAAAAAACACACAACTCATATTTAGCATGATTTTTACTTTTCTCACCAATTGTATCTCTTCATAATCAAGAAAATCTAATTCCATCATCACAATACACAAGAACACCAAAAAATAAATCCAAAAGCATGTTCTTTCATTTTCAATCATGGTGTTCCAATTTCAATTAGTGTAACATGACGAAAGGATGATAAAAACATAAATAACATAATTTTTTAACTTATCAAACTTTAATTTTGTATTTTTTTTCTTGTTTATATTTTCTTTTTCTATTTCCTCTTCTTTCTTTCTCAGTTTTGTTTTAAATTTTAAGCTCCTTAATGAATATTACATAAAGGACACAAGCTCATCAATAGATGAGACATACAACTCTCAGAAGAGAGTGACATTTAGCACATGCTTGTGCTACTTACACCTAACCTCATATTTCTATGTTACACAACTAATTCCAATTGCATACTTTAATTTCACATAAGCTGTAATTCCCCCGCCTTAATTTATAGGACAAAGCCTGTAATTAAGACCTAGAGTGTTACTAACCCATCTTAGTTTGACTAAAATAGGTGTATAAGTCTAATAAAAGACAATACCATAAGCGTGCCACGTGTACACAAACGTGAAGTGTAAAGACAATAATATAACTTTCACATGTATGTAATAGTTATATAGAACCAAACCATATGAGCATAAAAAAGATGTACAATCTTTGGGTTAGCCGTGGCTTCCTGAGAAAAACACGTGTCACAGAAATAGTCACTGTATCAAAGTCTTTACTTCGCCTCGGGTCCTGTCGTACCCTTATTCTCGTTAGACTCCTCAGTACCTAGATTATCTTAGAAAAATGGGGTGAGCTATTTGCTCAGTAGGGGGGAAAATAAATAGGGGATATTTCATCTTAAATTGGATGCTCTCATATCAAGAGTATTCTAATCAATATTACAAACTGAAAATCGTTATTGTAACAAACAATTCATGCACATGCTATGCAGGTTACCTCTCGTGTCAACCATTTACCATCGAATAGAGTATCCGAGTCGTGTATATATAGTATGGAGCTTTCAGAGATGCAATACCTCTACAATGATGCCCTAGGACCAACCGTCCCTAAATCACACGAACATGAGTAACAATATAATCCATAGTGCCTTATCAATTTGCCTAGGTTCCCGGGCTCCTCACCGGTGGCTTATAGGTGACCAAACATTGCTCCTCCGGGGGTTTAAGGATTTTTAATCCAAAAGCGCCGAGCTCCACTTATTTTCCATCCTGCCAAGCACTATATACATAAGGACATTCCGTCCAACAGATATAAGCATTCCAGACCATAGATAACGATAAATGTTCTTCCAAGAGATCAATAAGTAAGCCATGAGTCATAGTAACGCTCCCAAGCTTTTTGAGCAATTTTTAAGCTTCCGGTTGGCACAATGATAATGTAAACATGTATGTATGCTAGCAAATGAGTACTTGAAGCAATTTATGCCACACATACTTTAACACATACTCCATGTTGTGTGATTTCATCAACAAATTCGTTCTTTCAACATATGGTACACACATCACCGTGAAATATATCACGTGATTCTAATATAACATATATCTCGTATGTAAATGGCATGTGTTGCTTCAAAACACATATTCAAATCATCATAGATCATAGATCATAAATCATTGAATCAATATTCATATAACAAGTTTTAGGGAGAAATATAATAAAAACATAGTAATTCTTATCAAACCAAGTTATATTCCGAATTTCAAAGAAATCGAACCCCTACCTCGAGTTAAATAGCGAGAAGAAAGAGAGAAAAGCAAAAAACCAAAGCCCGTGCGATGAAATCCCAAAACCCTTGTGCTCTCGAGAAGAGTGACCAATGTGGAAGATGATGAATAGTGAGGAAGAATGGGTTTTGAATGATTTGAAGCTTAAATCTCAAATCGAGGTTGAAAAGTACGCGAAATTTGCTTAAGAACTCATCCATTTCGCTCTTTAGAACTCTCTAGACTTCGGTGGGTGTTTTGGGTCAAAATTGGGTTAAAAGAAAGGATAAAATGTACTAAAATCGAGTTAAGTCGGTGCACTATTTCGGCTGGCAGACCGGTATGCAGAAAATGGAATACCAGTCTGCAGCTTATTTTCCCCCAAACGCCGGACCAGTATGCTAAAATCCCGCACCGGTCCGCAGCCTCCAATTTTTCAAATTTTTACACGCCGGATCGATATGCCAAAAATCCCATACCGGTCCGCAGTCTAATTCTTCCCCCAAACTTAAACGCCAGACTGATATGCCAAAATACCCATACTGGTCTGCATGCACACTTTCTGCTTTGCTTTGGTTTTGGCCATAACTTCTCGCTCGGAACTCGGATTATGATGATCTTCATATCCCCGGAAAAGTAATTTAAAGATCTATAATTTTCGAACGGAAGTTTTCTCCAAATTATAGATATAAAATTTTCAAGAATACAAATTTCACACGATAATTGTCGAATACAACATAATTAACATCAACATACATACATAGTGTTACAGAAGCTCCTCATGAATTTTTATTCTAATGAGTTCTTATTATATAAACAAACTTAACTCACATTCGAATATGATGGCAAAATGCTCAATTCCACTATCCACCACACACTTGGCATAGATCCAAATTACACCAAATGCACAAACATGATTATAAATATTAATATATGTAACACCCCGTTCCTGAATCTCAAGCTTATCGCGTTCAATAATCGCGAGTAAGGTGATTTCGAGCTCCAAATAGTGAAATACTATTCTGAAAGGAGCGACATAGTTCAGAGACTTTCGATAAGTCATATTAGTGTATTTAAGCTTGCTAGAATGTCCGTAAGTCATTTCGGGTGATTTGCGTTAAAATCGGGATGTAAATTTCAAGTTTTTAATTTACCCGATTTCATAAATTTTGGTTAACTTAGAGGAAGTATAACTCCTTCGTTCCTCGTCAGATTGAGTTTCCGTTCGCATGATACCCTAGATTTTTAGGCAATCTACAACTTTTGAGTTTTGGCCAAAGGAAAATTTGGACTTCTACTAGGTCGAAACTGAGCGCGAAATAGGTCTATCGCTATCAGTTGTTCATTCGGTAACACTAACACACTGATTTCGTCGAATTTTTGAGAATTATCTGTCCAGAATTTGGGAACACTTCCTTCTAAGAAGTTGTAGAGTTCTGAATAAGCTTTTTATGGACATAAAGATCACCTTAATCAGACTTCCGAGCAAGAAGTTATGGCCGTCCAAAATTCAGCGCTGTAAGATCCATGCGCTTGAACAGGAGCCACGATTTGGAACAGCAACAATTTATATATACATACGTGAGCTCCTTCTTCCTCATTTTTCATCACACCATTGGAGAGCTCTTAGAGAGAGAAAGTAGGGTTTTCCACTCATTTATCATTCTCTACACCAAAGATCAAAGCTTCAATCATCCAAGCACCCTCTTACGCACTATTCATCTTCTTCATCCTTCCTCGTCATCCATGGCAGCTGAGCTCGGGATTAGGGCTCAGAATTTGGGGCCACGCATCATCAATTCGAGGATGAGGCTTCGATAAAGTGGGAACCTACTCCTAAAACTCATATTCTAACTTATTATAGTTTGATTTCAATTGTACACCAAGTTCTTACAAAAACCTAGGTTGTATATATCTATATATGTGGATTTTGGGATTTATGATGAGACGGGGCTTTATTATTGAAATTTATGAATTTAATACCCTATTTTTTGTCCGTTCAACTTACTCCAAGTAGAGATTTCCAACTTATTACTCTTGTGTAATACCCCGTGTTTTTTTTTCCGCTTTGACCTTTTCTTAAGCCCGGTATGGCTTAATCTTCGTTAGAGAGCGAGCATTGGGTTCTGAGCCCTTCGTACTCAACTCAATACTTTTAGTATGTCATATTAGGTATAGTAAGTTTGAGGGAGTGATTGTTACGTTATCCGAGTGGTTTGGATTGAAATCGAGGTGATAATCGCGTGTTTCGACTTTTCGCGATTTCTCGATTTTTGGCCAACTTTGAGAGGCCATAACTTCTTCATCCGATATCCAAACGACTCTCCGTTTGGGCCACATCTTCATTTCTTTGCCCTCTACAACTTTCGTGTTTGGGCTGAGCCGAGATTCAGTCATTTCGAGGTCCGTTTCGGGCTTAGAAAGTCATTTGCTGATGTAGTGACTTCCATGATCGATCATGGAAAGCCATGATTGATCATGGTCCTCCAGAGGAATTCTAGAAGGATTCATGATCGATCATGGACGATCATGGGGGACCCATGATCGATCATGGTTCACCTAAATGTCGGTTTTGAGCGTTTTTAACCCGGTTTTGACCCATTTATCACCCAACACTCCTCATTTTCGAGCCACACATATCCACCACTCTCTAGAGAGTTCTAGAGAGAGATCGAGGGAGATTCTTGTCACTTCTTCATCATCTTACAAGATTTGAGCCCCAAATCACTTCTTCCTTCGCTATTCATCATCTTTCTCATCTTCTTCCTCCATTTGAGCTCGCGTTGGAGTTAGGGCTTTGGCGTACGGCTTCTACGCTTTATCAACTTGCGGATTCGGCTTGTCTAAGGTGGGAACACTAGTACTAAACCCTTGATTTCAAATTATTACTCGTTGAATTAGAGTTTTGAACCCAAATTGGGAATTTTCATCAAAACTACATGTTGTTTGCATCTCATGGGGTTTGGGTGAGGTAAACCTTAGATTGGTGATGTATATGGATAGATTATCTCTTAGATATCATGTATCATCACTTATTACCATGTTGTGAGTCTTGTTCTCTCATCTACACATCGTATCCTCATTGAGACTAAGGGAATGAACTAGGCTAGAGAGGATTTCGGGATTTATGCTTGAATCATGGTTGATTATGGATTATATGGATTAGATATACATGTATACGTATATAGTTGAGAGTGTTGAACTCTATCCATGATTATTGAACCAAGAACCCATTACGGCAGAGCAATATACCATAACATACGGGTTTAATGACTTGTGTGGAGCGTGTTAGGCATTAGCAACGAGAATATGAACTCGATACTCTTTAAGAATGCATAGAACACACTTATTAGGGCATGGATTGCCTTAGTTAAGAACATGAACAACTAGGTGATTTATATTGATATGCCGGTTGAGCGAGGGGCACACTGATCGATACTTGGCTTAATGACTAGCTAGAGAATTAACATAAAATGCTTATAACACGTGATGAGATGTAATATATTGATAACGAATCAATTGGCCGAATAATGAGAATTATTGGTTATATGATAAAGTCCCGGATAATTGGATCGATAATAATGATGATGTGATGAATAATGAATGAACGATGGTTATAATGATGATGATGATGATGATTGTGTGATTGTATATATATGTTGTTGGTCATACGTGTGATGGATGATTTGATGATTATATACGTTGTTGAATGCGGAATCGATATATTCCTGTTGATGCGATCACACGTATGGACTGGATATGATGATTTACCGAGCACTGGGTAAGTCCCCGTGACTCGAAAGAGGGCTGCCTATTGCCACCCATGGGTGAAAAGGCCCTAAACCGTGCACGAGAAAAATGAAGTCGGTGACTCCAACGGTGGTTGTGTGTGCCCACAAAGGAGAGCCCACTCTAGGTATCTTATCTTCCGATAAGACTATGTGTTCTCGGTTAGACGAGTTTCCCTTGCAGCGGAGCAGGTCTTGTGTGCCATTACTTTCCAAATGGTGAGTTTCCCGGGAAGTAGTGGGCTACTAATGGTCATTACCCTGCTAGGGTATCGCCTGGTGTAGTTCTTTCCAGAGTGTCGAGATGGCTTGTATGAGGTGTTCTCTTCGTTAACTATTCGGAGTTTATTCCGGAGAAAATGTCCTACACGGTTATCTCCGAATGAATTACTTAGAAAATAAGTCCCTGAGCCACTCCCGATTCGGAGGAGACATGAAATAAGAACCTTGGACCTTTCGAGATCCGTTGTTCTGAGCCTGGATATACAGACACGTATGGATTACGGAGTAGTGAGCCAGATCATAATGCATATAATATACTCATAATTGAAAGTGGAAGTGTAGCTAACGAGATAGCCTAATGAGAGTACAACGTAATGTAACGGTTTACGCTAAAGATCTTGGGACGAAGCCTAGCAGGTGGCCAAGTATAAGATTCATAATGAATTATAATTAAAGTGATAACAATGAGCACTTGGCCTATAGTTACGACTTATTGTGTAGGCGACAGATGGCATAGTATATTGTGGATTTACTGTTGAAAGTGGATAGTCTGTAGAATGTCGAACCTTAGGAGCTAGAGTTTGATACAAGGCGACTTTGGACTAGAGATCTCTTCGAGTTGTGGAAATTCCTTGGTGTATTATCTTGTGGATGGCTAAAGGAGAGATCGGGTTGTTGGGCAAATGGCTTCCGGGTAGCTAGGATAGAAGTTCTAGTGGGGCTGCATGCACTCGGGGTTGCATTGCATGTTTTCAAACTATTACATTAAAGAAAAGTATTTTCTATACAAAACCTATATAGTTCCCATTGAGCCCGGATTTGGCTCATCCCGTTTTCTAACAGTTTTGCAGGCATGGCATCTCGGGTGGAGTATGATGTACGTGTATAGAGGCCTATGATGTCCACAGTTTATGTCTAGTCCTTCTTCGGGAAAGGACTACATTGTATAATCATTTTTATTTCCTTTTGATTATAAACGAACTATGATTTGATAAACTATTTGTATTGTATAGTTGTGTAAACTGTTTTATATATGTGGAGTGGATTTGAAATTGTAGTTGGACATGATTATTCATATTTAAATGATTTTAAACCTTACATGGTGGTTTGTTAGAGAAATAAACTCCACATACCTTGATTTTCTAAAATGAGCTTGTAAACAGGATCACCATTTTATTTGAGAAAAGTTTTTAAAAGTTCAGATTTTTATATTTTAAACCAGCCGTCGCGCACGTCATCCGTGATTAACAGGGTCCCGGAGGTGGAAATCTCATCCGTGATTAACAGGGTCCCGGAGGTGGAAATCTCATAACGGCGTCACATCTTGAATAAAAAATTTCATTACAAATGGGGTTTTTACATATAAACTCTAGGTTTATAGTGCACATATGAGGTTGGGTTGTTTTAGGGCCAAATTAGTGATGCGTATGAGTATATTATACTTATATGTCCTGTGTTAACTACCCTAATTTTGTTATGAGTCCATTACACGCACTTGTATATCATACACATTCCATAGTTGTGTATAAGAACTAGTTGGTGAGTAATTTGGGGTTGTGAGCGGGAAGTAATTTGTTTTTGGTTATTAATGACGTATAATGATATATTATTATTCCAATAGCATCATTTACCAATTATTTCCATGCCTTGTTATATATATATATATATATATATATGTTAAGTTTTCTAATGAACCCACATGGGGGCGATGCGTATAAACTACGTAATTAGGGATATTGGAGGTTTTGGGAGATTTTGGCTTAATAAATGGTAAATTACAAGTTATAGGACCTAGATATGTACATTTGTACAATGAGATACTTTGGCAGGGCCTTATGTGACATACTTACATTACGAACTTTTATAGTGGGTCAGTACACTATGGTAAATGGGTTTAGAATCTGGTATGGGGCATGTAGTTAGCTATGATGATATTGCAGTCCCATTACTCCCTAGTAATGTCATGAAAAGTACCTTAGAGGACTTGGCTTGCCCTAGTTGTAAGTACACCTACGGTTGGAGAGCTGCAGATTTACCGACTAAGCGATAATCCATATAACCAATGATTGGCTAGATTATATGACTTAAAGGCTATAATAAGGTATTAATGGGTATAGTATAACACATATAACTTGCCACGATGTCTATCTTAGTAATAGTAAGTCCGTAGGCCGTACTACCTGAATAAACTTGTAACAGCAGGCCTTTAGAGGCAACGCATGATATGACGCATATGGTAAGCTGGTTGGCCGTGACACCTGATTGATTATATAGTGATAAACCTATTAAACATATATATGGCAGAGGATGAATTGTGCGTATGTATAATTCGATAAATAATTGTAGAATAGGTTTATAACTTGACTATGAGATTAATGAAACAATACGAGTAATGTATGATTAAATATTTATTTCCATATATGCTATTTATGCGAATGGCCACCTGTGTACTGTAATGTTATATGTACATATCTGTACGGAATTAATATATATATATATATACATATGCATTCATTGTGAAAGATGAATGACTGTGATGATTGTGTATTGATCTGCTACATATACATATATGTGAGATGTAATGAGATGACATAATCCATGTGAGGTTCCGGGTTGGTCTTTAACGATTGGGACCTTAAGTTAGGACATAGTGCCCCTGGGTGAAAGACCCGAAACCGTGCACAAAAACGAACAAGAGGCCCTGGTGATGCTTGGATGACCATTTGTGTCATGATTCGTTTAGAGTTTTGAGGCCTTCGGGAATCAGAGTTCTAGGCCTAGTTTACGCGGGGGTAAGCTAAGGCTGGATATCAGTGTTATATGATTATGTATGTATGTATATGTATTATGTTTAAATTTTACAGATTGATACTTATAATGTGCAAACCCTTAGAATGCTTGCAATGTAGAATGCTATATGATGAGGTTTAGACACGAGAACGATTAGTAAAGAAGAATAGTTTCCTATACTTAGAATATAAGGTTTAGTGGGATCTGGCACACACATACAGGGCAAATTGCGTAGTAAGGTTTTTATATAATTGTATCAGGCAACCTACCTATTTTCCTTATATATAAGATACCTACGCTTTCATGTGGAAAACCTTATTTTCTGTAAAAACCTTATAGTTCCCACTGAGCCCGGATTTGGCTCATTCCTTCCTTCTCAATAGTTTTGCAGGTCCATACTTGAGGGTGGCACGTGCTGTACATTTATAGAAGCTCTGATGACCTCGAACTACTTTGTAGTCCTTAATTTAAGGACAATGCCATTGAGGCCTTTATATTACACTTTTAGACGATTGTATTGTATACAACCTTGTATTTACTTAAAAGGATTTGGGGACTATTGTATAATCTTATACTTAAATGGACTTTGATAAAGTGTATTAGTTGTGGAGTATTTTCATTTAATGGTTGATTGTGAAATGATTGAACAGAGGTTGTTCTTTTTATTTTTATTTACAGGGCATATATCGCATTTTACAAACTCCTCATGCCGAAATTTTTCTAAATGGACTTTACTAAATTTTCTTTTATAACTCACACCCGTCGCCGCGTACGACACCGTGATTAACCGGGTCTCGGAGGTAAAAATCTCAAAACAGGATTCGGGGCGTCACAATATATGCTTAAACAATAATGCGAGTATATTTGATTAAGATTCAAGATGTCATAATTCTCTCCCTGTTAAAGAAATTTCATCCTCCAAATTAATCTTACCTTTACTTGGAAACAAATAACGATATTGTGCCTTCATATTCTCTTCACTCTTCCATGTTGCTTCATATGCTGAATGATTCCTTCGCAACACTTTAACCAATGGAATAACTTTATTTCGAAGCAATTTCTCTTTACGGTCTAAAATTTTCACTAATTGCTTTGTGTACATCAAATCTTCCTTTAGCTCTATCGGTTCTAAAGTTAACACATGAGATGGACCAGCTATATATTTTCAAAGCATTAATACATGGAACACATTATGCAATCTCGACAAGTCTGGAGGCAAAGCTAATCGATATAAAGCTTGTGCTAGTTGTTCCAAAATTTCATAAGGTTCAATATATCTTGGACTTGACTTTTGTAACGGCCCGGATCCCGATATGAGGATTTATCCTTCAAAACCTAGTTCATCACGGGTGCCGTACGCAGACAGCGGGGTAACTAGTTACAATTCCTGTATAAAACTTAAAAATCCACACTTTAAAGAACAAAGCATCTACTATTAAACAAAGTCTGTCCACAAAGAAATGACATTTTCTACTATCCATCAGCTAGCCTCTAACGAGGTCCCAAGTATAACATATACAATTCCCACAATGTGTACATACAGTAGTAAAAGTTTAATACATGTGTTACAGATAATATAACAAACATGAGCTCTATACAAAAACCCGATGCACATCTTCTTTACTGGATTCTATAAGCAAAGGTACAAAGGCAGACTAAAAGTACGCGCCTTCACTCTCCTTTCCCAGAAGAAACTGCAAAAAATCTGGATGGAAAAGAGGTGGGGTGAGTCGAAAGACTCAGTAGGAATCATATATTAAGTTTAATGTGAAAGCAGTGTTAAGAAAACTTGTTTTTGCAAAGTTTATATGAAAGTCCTTTTTGGAATGACAATACTATCACGAAACAATCCGTTCAATAATATATATATATATAGTAGTTTAGTGGGAACCATTACTCATCCTAAAACATTAGTAACTTTAAGAGAAAATAATTTCCATACTTTGTATAAAACTATCCCCGTCTAGATTTGGAAATATGTGGCATTACAGGTCTACATTTCGTGGCCTTTTACCCACGAGGCAGCAGAGCCTACCATTAGTTTCTATGCACGGTTTCGGTTCTTTCACCCAGGAGCACTTTGTCCCAACTTATGGTCCCAATCTTTAAGGACCAACCTGTGACCAATCAATGGTAGCGCCAATATATAATCTCGACAGCATATAAACTAGCTCATTTGAAACATAATTGTGCCATATATGTATAACTTTCGATTGTCATATGGAACATCAATTGTATGACCAACTGGCGTAATCTCCTATTAAGTCTTCCAATCAATTTAACAACTCACCAACAGAGACTTTGTAGAGTAAAATGACCATTTGAACCCCTTAGGAGTAATCATTAAGCTTTATGACAAGAATCATTAACATTCGTAAGGGTTTTAGGTGGGTTTTTGCGTAAACCGAATCACCGACTATAAGTTATTGTCAAAACATGTATTTTCATTTATATAAAAGCCACTCAAGCCATTAATTTCATTATTAAAGCAAGATATGCTCACATAGCCAAAAGTCCCCTTTTTCATGTTAGGTCATTATGTAGCTAAGTAGTAAAATTATAATCAAGGAGTAAACGTAAGTAATAAATCATAATTTCTTGCTAAATTGTGTAATTTAATATATATATATATACATCATTCAAATCGTGAATTCCATTGTTAAAGTAACACCTCTTCATATACCCAAAAACCCCATTTTTGTATCAACGTTGGGGTTTTATATAATTTTCACCAAAACGAGTGATGTATCATAATTTCTTGTTTAACCAAACAATTCAAACTATTTATAAGCCATCTAGTTCATATAAAACACCAATTGAGCATACAATTAAAAGCCCCCATTAACATGTTATATATGCAGGAGTTCATGTAGGAAAATCATGGTAAAGCAATTATAGGTTAAAGAAATAGGTTCAAGTATTTGATTCCCACCTCTAAGAAGCTCAATCTTGAGTTTGAAGACATGAATCGAGTCCTAGGTCTCCAAATTGCAAAATTCCCCAAGCTCCTCTTTGAACCCTAGCCACGGTGGAGAGAAAATGAAGATGATGAATAGTATATGTGTGTGGGTTTTTAGTGTTGGATTCATGTGAGTTTTTGAGTGTTAAGTATGTGTAAGTGAGGAGCTCTATTAATCTCACTCTAGATTGCTCTCCATCTCTCTCTCTAAAACACTAGGCAATTAGTAGTGAAAAAAATGAGGAAGAAATGGAGGTGAACGATATATAAAAATCCCGTGCTTTATTTCCGGTTACTCTTCACACATAGCTTTTGGGACTTGCAGTACTGAACTTCGAATGGCCATAACTTCTTGCTCGGGACTCTGATTGAGGTAATCTTTATGTCCACGAAAAGGTAATTGAAAGCTCTACAAGTTCCTAAGAGGAAGCTTTCCCAAATTCTCTATAGATCATTCCCAGAATTTTTTCAAAAATACCCTTTGTTACAGGTTACCGAATGATTAACCTTAAGCGATTGGCCTAATTTACGCTTAGTTTTGACCAGTTAGGAGTCTGAATTGGTTTTCAGCCAAAACAAGAAAGCTATAGATTGCGTAAAAATCTGGACACCAGAACAGAAGAAGACTCAATCGGGCAAAGAACGAAGATGCTACGCTTCCTCAAAGTTGGCTAAAATTATGAAATCGTGCAAATTGAAAACTTACAATTGACATCTTGTTTTCAATTTAAACTACTCGAATTGCGAAACGATCATTCTTATGAAATTAATGCCTCTAATATAACATGCTGGAAATGTTGGAATGACTTGGAAAGGACAAAAAGAAAGAATTTAAGCCCTAACGGGATTTAAGCATTAGTCGGGCTTATGAAGAGTACTAGCTTGCAATTTAAAACATAGGGTATTACAACTTCCCTTTCTTGCTAAACCTTATAATCTCTTTCCATGGTGAAATTCATAAAAAGAATAATCTCCCACTTTAAATTTCAATTCCCGTCTTGGATTATCTGTATAGTTTTTCTGCTTATCTTGAGCAATCTTCATACGTTCTTGAATTACCTTTACCTTTGCAGTTGTAATTTTAACCAACTCTGGACCCAATAATTTCCTTTCACCTTATCATCCCAACACAAATGCTTTCTACATTTTCTATCATACAACGCTTTATAAGGTACAATGCCAATCGTAGATCGTTAATTATTATTATATAAAAATTATATCAAAACCAAACAGTCATCCCAGTTCCCCTGAAAATATAATACACAGGTCCTCAACATATCTTCTAGAATTTGTATAGTGCTTTCTGACTGCTCGTCTGCTTAAGGATGAAATTTAGTACTGAATTTCAATTTAGTCCCCCTGGTATGTTGCAAGTTTGGCCAAAATCTAAAAGTAAGCCTTGGATCTCTATTAAACACAATAGAAGCTGGAGCCCCATGCAACCAAATAATCTCGTCAACATATATACGAGCATATTTATCCATAGAATAACTCATCTCCACTGCCAAGAAATGTGTTGCTTTTATAACCTATTAATAATGACCCATATGGCATCATGTCTCTTCTTTGTACGTAGAAGTCCCGATACAAAATCCATCTTTATGTGTTCCTATATCCACTCTGGAATTGGTAATGGCTGTAATAATCCTACAGGTTTCTAATGATCTGCCTTCATTTAGTGGCAAACTAAACATTTAGCCACAAATTAAGCAATTTCACGCTTCATGTTACTCCACCAGTAATGCTTATTCAAATCCTTGTACATTTTGGTACTCCCTAAATGCATTGCTTACATATAAGGGCATACGCTAGTTACTAAAAAAGAAATGAATGAGTTCCTCTCGAGAGACTATAATGCTGATGAGGTATGTGATGCATTAAAAGTATGGTCCATTGGAAAGCCCTAAGACCCATTGGTATGCCTCCTTTATTTTTCCAAAAGTTTTGGCATATTGCCAGGACTAAGTAACTAGTACTATTTTGGGTCTTCTTAATAATGGTTATACTCCTTCAACTTTCAATCACACAAATATAGCCCTTATTCCAAAATTTAAGGAGGCTTTGAATATGGCTCAGTTTCGGCCAATAAGACTTTGTAATGTTGAATATAAAATTGCAATGAAATTAGTAGCCAAAAGGCTTAAGGCTGTCTTGCCTTCAATTATTTAAAAGACTCAAAGTGTTTTTTTCTCGAAAAGGTTTATTACTAATAATGGTATTGCAACTTTTGAAGTTAATCATTTTTTGATGAATAAATCAAGTGGCAAAACCAAGCATTTTTCCTTAAAAATTAATATGAGTAAATCGTATAATAGGATTTGAATGGTGTTTTCTCAGAAAATTTATGACTTCCGTGGGCTTTGACCACAATTTTATTAATATTGTCATGCTATATGTTTCTACAGCTTCGTTCTCGATTCCCTTTAATGGTGGCCTGGTAGGGTTTTTTTGACCTCAAAGGGGCCTCTGTCAAGGGGACTCATTGTGTCCTCATATGTTTGTTTGATGTCCAGAGGCCATCTTTTTTCTTTTCAGGCAACATAAACGGAAAGAAGGATTCTGGGAGTTAGTGTTAACAGGGGGTCTTAGAATCTCCCACTTATTTTTTGTAAATGATAGCATCATTTTTAAAGAAGCCATTAAAAGTCAAGTAGCCTAGATATGGAGAATTTTAAATACTTATGAGCTTGTGTTAAGCAAAAAAGTTAACCTTAGTAAAGGTGCAATAGCATCAAATTATGTCAAATGTGTTAGGGTGGTCGAGATAGAAAAGCATGACAAATGTCTTCGCCTTCCTTCTGTTATGGGGAGGTTGAAGAAGGAGGTTTTTAGTAGCCTTCGGGATAAGTTGTGGTGGAAAGTTTTGGGATGGAAAAAAGATCCTCTCTCTAGAGCTGGTAAAGACATCCTTATAAAATCAGTTGCGCAGGCATGTCACAAGTACATTATTTCAGTTTCTAGATTATGTTTGTGAAGATCTTTCCTCTCTCATATCTATTTTTTGGTGGAGCAATAATGCTAATTCAAAAGGGGTGCACTAGATAAATTAGAGAAAAATGTGTTGCTTAAAAAAAGAATGCAAATTAGGATTTAGAGATTTTCAATGCCTTAACTTGGCTCTTTTAGCAAAGTAAAGGGTGGAAAATTGTAACACATCTTTCTTCGTTGATGGTGCGGATATTAAAAGCAAAATATTTTCCAAATGCCTCTTTTTGGGAAACTCACATAACATCAAATGCTTCGGCTATATGGAAAGCAATTTAGAATTCCAGATTTATTTTAGAGAAGGAGAGCAGATTGGTGGACAAGTAATGGCATAAACGTTAGTTATTTGGCATGATAGATGGATCCCGGCTCCTACAATGTTCAAGCCTTGTTCACCTAGTCCTGATGAGAAGCTTAAAGATCTCAAGGTTAGTGATTTAATGGTGCAGCAAGGTCAATGGAATGTGGGTTTAATCAGATCAATATTTTTTAAGGAAGTGGCAGAGTCAATTATTAATATACCGCTCAGCCAAAGGAATTTGGAAGATAAAATTATTTTTCATTATAATAGGTTTGGTAATTATTCTTCAAATAATGGTTACTTTATTGCTAGATGAAATATAACGTATTTTTATCACACGTAAATTCCATGTATTAGCCCTATTCAAGTGCCTAATCTCGTTTTTACTAGTGATTTTTAGTCTCGCCAAACTTCAAACATGTCCTAATACCTTAAATACATTTGCTTGGATGATTGCTTCGCATTTCAGGTGGTTCAGATTGAAATTAAGGTGTAAATCACATGTCTTCATTTTAAGTGACTTATGAAATTTGGCATTCTTTGAGAGATCGTAACTCCTTCGTTTCACACACGATTGACTTCCCATTTATGCCTCTAGTTAGGTTTTATTCCATTATAAAACTTTCATTTTTTTAACCGAAAATCAATTTATGTTCTTCATGGGTCAAAACTTAGTGCGAAGTAAGCGAATGGACCAAATATGCTTATATCAGAAAATGTTCATTTGTATTGGCAGACTACTACTTTGCAAGAATTTTTAGTATTAATATATCTATAATTTAAGGAAACTTCCTTGAGGAAAGTTGTAGATCTTTGAGCATTCTTTTTATTGATATATAGATAATTCGAATTCGAGTTCCGAGTGAGGATTTATGGCCAAAATAAGAACAGTGCGCAAAATTTCACCTAACAGTCGACTGTTAGGATTAGAATAGTCAACCGTCGAGTTTTTGGACATAATACATTATCCAAAACAAAGCTCATTCGTCCTTAAATCATACATCATCCAAGAGAGCTTAGAGATGGCGGTTGGGTGGTTATTTTTTGGGGTTTTGTGATGTGTGATCCTTCTAACATAGATTTAACAATAGAATCATCAAATCCACATCTCCTGCATTAATCTTCAAGCTTGAATGACCATTGGAGCTCCTAGGGTTTTAATGAATCTTATGGTTACAGAGCCTTCCAATCTTGTGAAAAGTTTTGATTTTAAGGCGGGAACAATAGTATAAAACTTGTTTTTCTTACTATTATGTGCGCATTAGATTCTTATTTGAAATTTGTTGTTTTTTAAAAAAGCTAAGGTTTGTATGCATTCATTTGGGTTGGGTGTTTATGATGTTTATAACATGATTTAACAACTAGATTGACTTGTATGTGATTAATTTCGAGTTTGAGCCAAACCCCCCCCCCCCCCCAATTCGATAACTATTACTA
The DNA here is from genome assembly GCA_021464415.1 of Lonicera japonica. Lineage (NCBI taxonomy): Eukaryota > Viridiplantae > Streptophyta > Magnoliopsida > Dipsacales > Caprifoliaceae > Lonicera > Lonicera japonica. The sequence continues at coordinate 65,441 of JAKCWG010000069.1, read as the reverse complement.
CTAGTTTTTAAGATATTGCATATGCCAAGTATAAGTAGATTATGGAAATTTATGATTATTTAATACTAAGAATGAAATACATAAAAATTGTTGACATACATAAAAATTTGGTAAGAATCCACATTTTCAACAACGTTATCGCTATATTTTGGAATGTAATCTTAGAAAGGATTTCTTGTGAACTTGTTATATGACTTCATCCCTACCCTATATGGTAACGATGTCCAAAAGTTATACAAGCCACTGAGATGCATATACTAAGGATTGATAAGTTTATCACCAAGTTGAACTATTTCAAATGAATTATACTTGAAGCTTTATACAAAATACTTGGTAGGATAGACATGTGTACCGTGTGGACATCATTGTGACATGGGTGTTGTAATGTTGAATATTTGATGTTATTGGTACACTTGGCATATGTACACCAATTACATCATTTGTATAAAATAATTGTTTTAGACAAGCCTCTTTTAACTAATTAACTTATGGCAAAAATATATATCATGAGATTTAAGTTATGAGCTATCTGTGCTATCAATAATATGATTTCCCTACATTATGCATATTGATGATAACGTATACCTGTTGGGACACATTCTACTTGTGACGCCCTGTGAGTGATGGAGTACTCCCTTAGGTGGAGGAAATGTAACTCAAAGGGGGCATCCCACATCGGAAGATGGGGGATCCTTGGAGACCCATATAAGTAAGAAATGGTCACTAATTAAGTACGAGGCCTTTTGGGGGTTCACTGGCTTCGGATCCCATAAGAACTCCGAAGTTAAGCAAGTAGTGGGCCAAAGCAATCCCAGAATGGGTGACCCCCTGGGAAGCTGGTCGTGAGCTCCCAAAAACAAAGCTGTAAGGGTAGGTGTTCCGGGGTTGAGGCCCGGCTGGACGCTACCCAAAGCGGACAATATCGTACTGAGGTGGGACCGGGTCGTTACACTACTACCATTATACATGTTGGTTAGTTTATGTGTTTTGATATAAATTATTTTATTCCTATAGTTGGTACACAATTGTTCATTGGTTGAGTTGGATACTTGGTTGCCTGGTTATATTATTACATTAATCCATGTTAGGTCCCAGGTTTTAGTCTCATACGATGGGGCTAGGAAAGTGGGACACAATCTCCTAGGTGAAAGATCCGAAATTGTGCACGAAAACTACCGTGAGGCCCTACTTCCACGTAGATGAAAGGCCAGTGAATGCAGACCTGGTTATATGCTTGGATAGTTGTGAGATTATTGAGAAACTTGTCTCGGATGAGAAACTCTTAGATGACACATGTAGGTCAGAAAATAACCCTAAATGAGGGGTGAATATGGTTTTTAAAACTTAATACGGAATTTAAATAGTTTCAAAGAAAGTTTAAGTAATAAAACTTTAACTAAATCTATATCAAAAAATAATTAATCTCAAGAACAAACAACATGTATAAATACAAGTAGATACATAGCTTGAGTTTAAAGATATTGAACCAAATAAGCTAGTGACGTTTTGTTCTCGCGATTCGGTTGTTTAGACCAAACATCTGAGCCCGAGTATTTTCCCCGAGAAGTTCCACTAATCGATTTTCTTACAGGTGAAAATCAAACCTCTTACAAGTGTAATTTTATCATTACAATTACACAATAATCACTTTTGCTCTTACAATGAGAAAACCTCTCAGTAATGGATATAAATAGTTTGTTTGGTGATTCACACTAATATACAATAACTCTTAAGCGTATACAAAGATGTAAAATGAAGCTTATACTAGAGTTATCAACTTTGATCAAGATTTATAGCTTAAAATAGAAATGGGTTGATCAACCAATGACTTGAATCTTTTGGATATTGAAATTTGAAGGATATATGATGGAATAGTGATTCAAGAGAGTTTAAACGTGTTTTAGAAGTCCTATATATAATCCTAATGAAGATATGGCCATTATGGAGGGTAGGTATAGAGTTGGCTTTAAAAAGTAGACTGAGTAAGGCTCATCAGTCGACTGATGGCCCTCAGTCGACTGAGGCAATTTCTATCAATTGACTAAGTGTGGACACTGTTAAATGGATAATAATATACACAAGAAAGCGTTTGGCCATTCATATTGTACTAATACAAAAATGGAAAGTGTTGATGACTATTAGCCCTTAGCCGTATCGCACGGGCGTGAAAAGGCATAAAACTTATGTGGTTAGTTGACCAGATCATAATAAACATAAGATGCTAATAATTGAAGTGGCAATTATAGCTAATGTAATAACTAAATAGAGGGATATCAAAGCTGAGTGCTTAGAATGGACAAGTTAACTATGAAGCCTAATCTTCAGCCAAGTATGGAGTCCGTAATGTATTAACAATAAAGAGAAAACAAAGAATACTTAGCCTATAGTTATATATTTCGATAGTATTGCAAGATAGATAGAAATGGTGTTGACACGCGCCTTAGAAGGGATCCTTATAGCATGACGAACCTTAGAGCTAGTTTGTAGCGTGATGACCTTAAAATGTCTGTCCTCGTGAGCTATGGCTAGTGTGATGGGTTTCTTTTATGGAATATCTTGAGGTAAGTCGGTTAGTCAAGTAGTTAGCTTCCAGTGACTAGGATAGGAGTCCTAGCGGAGTTCGGCATGCACTCGTGTGTTAACTGCATTGCATTGCATGGTTTACAAACTAACGTATTAAAGTAAAGTATATACCTTCTATACAAAGATGCACGCGCATGTGTATGCAATATTTATTTTCAATACATAAACTATATAGTTCCCATTGAGCCCGAGTTTGGCTCATTCCCTCCTTTACCAGTTTTGTAGGTCCTGCTTTTGGGGTGGCGCGTGATGCTCGTGTATAGAAGACATCTGATGTCCACGAACCGTGTCTAATCCTTAAAGATAAGGGTTACGTTTTATTATCACTTTTGGTTTTGATTTTGTCGTATTGTTTATAAACTTTGGATTTGATGCATAAATTGTATTTATTGTAAACAAGTGTTTTTGGAAAACTTATGTGTAGGTCGGAAAATACCCTAGAGGGGGTGAATAGGGTTTTTAAAAACTTAATTGGATTTTTTTAAAATGATTTAAAAATATTTGATGTCTATATTTATCAAGCAATCAAGAACAAAGTTAATTCCAAACACAATTAATAAATAGCACAATATAATAGAGCAAGAGATAGAAAGATTGAACCGATCGAAGTCGAAGATTTTTTGTCCACACGGTTCGGCTTGTTCCCCTACTCCGCACTCGGTTAGTTCCCCGAGAATTTCCACTATAACCGATCTCCTTCCGGGTGAAGATCAAACATCTACAAGTGTATTATTCTCACACACTCTTACAAGTATTGAAACACCCTCAATACTCTCACAAAAAATCCCTCTTGCTATTCTATGAGATACACCTCTCACAAATATGATTTGAATAAGTTTTTGTGGCTAACACCAATGTGCAATATCTCTCTTGTATATGACAAAATACAAATGAAGCTCACACTAAGAGATATCAAAATTGATCAAAGTATATAACTCAAAAATGAAAGATTGATCAAAATGTGTTCTTGAATCTTTGTATATTTGAATATATGAATAATAGAGTATTAGAATGATTCAAGGTGTGTTAAAACATGTCTAAGACATCAAATATATAACTTGCAAAACCATATGGCCGTTGGGGATGATTAAGAGAGGTTTTGACTCCAAGGTATACATTTTCAAACTTTCCAACAACTAGTTTTGACAAAAGAATTCAAAATTATTTTGTTAATTTCTCCCAATTAGACCATTGGATCATGCTCAAAGTTTAGTCAAAATTGCCAGCAGATGTTGTCTAACTACTGTAAAAATTTTCAAAATGATCGGGGTTCGAGAAGGCCTCCATCTTACCGTTAGATCAAAACTGGACAAAAATTGAGCGAATTTTAAATGTAAAATAAAAATATTTTTGCAATTTAACAATTTAGTTTCAAATAAAATTCTAATGATTTTTGAACCTCAAATATATGTTTCTAAGATACCTATTTTTATTAGAGCTTAAAATATGATCATTTAAAATTAATATGAATTTATTTTGAAACTCGGTTTTTGTAAAATGATGTTTTTCAAATAAATTCAATCTCAAGCTAGTTTGAATCAATCTTTAAAAGATGTAAGAATATGTTTGCGCTATAGGGATTTGATCAATAAAGTATCTTTACATAAAATCTAAGCACTCACTCCATTTAATGATAATTCGAGTCCTCGTGATGCTTGATTTTCTTGTGCGTATCTTTACTTGTTTGATGTTCTTGATCCTTTCTTGGTTTTGATAACTTGTAGAACATGTGGAGATCATTCTTGTGCATATCTTCACTTGCTTGATGATCTAGATCTTTTCTTGGCTTTGTATGGCACATGTATATCACTTGAGTTCATTTCTTGTGAGTAGAGGTGTTTGTAAAGCTTGTGTGAGATTTGCTTCGGTTTGAAGTTACACTTGGTCGGAAGATATATCGGTTAAAATGGCTATCATCATTGGAACAACCGAGTTAAATAACACTTTATTAACTTATTGTAATTATCAAAATAAGATTAATTGACTTTATGGTCAACATTATGTATATGATTTTCATATATGTGGAGTTGGATTTGAAACGTGGTTGAGTGTTATTGTATTGGTATGTGCTTGGCTTTAATTTTTACAGGGCGGTTTTCTATCTAAATAAACTCCACATGCCGAAATTTTTATTAAAACAAGATTTTAACTGGATTGTGATTTGTTCAAGAAAAGTTTTTAAAATTTGTAAATTTTATATTTTAAACCTGTCGTCGCGCACGACTACCATGATTAACTGAGTTCCGGAGGTGAAAATCTCATAACTAGATTCGAGGCATCATAAATAGGCTAAAGTGAAAACTATACATTTGATAAAGAAAATACAACTAAGAAATCACGTGCGTGTGCAATATAAATAAAAATAATAGTCTTTTTATAATCGAGTAAAACTTAGGCATGCTCCACACGCATTCATACTTCCCATCCTAAATACTTGTAGAAACTTGTTGGCTAATATACAATTTTGGCATTATCACTATTCGATTTACATTTCATGGACTTGCCAACCACGTGGTTGTAGAGCCTCCCTATATTTCTACATTTAGTTTCTTGGACTTGTCAACCACGTGGCTGTAGAGTCTCCTTGTATTTCTACGTTTCGTAGACTTATTAACCATGTGGCTGTAATGCCTCTCCATAGTTTCCAGCGCTAATACATCTTGGATATATCTATTAAATGATAATACTATGGATGCCAAAGTGCCAAAACAATACAAGTCTCTAGCCAAAATATTTTATCCATTCAGGTATATTGGGTAGTTTATGAAATAACTGTGTAGTGTACACGGACTAGCTTATGAGGAACAGACTAATAATTCATTATTAGTGCCAACAATATTTTTATCAAATGTTATAATACTCAAAACCACCAAAAACCCCACCACAAGTTCAGTTTATAAGTGTTTATCAATAAACTATTGGTACATTCAAGTGGGTTTTACGTCAATTTTGAAAAACTAGGCACATGCAAATGGGTACTCTTGTAGGATCTTCAAATTTATGTTATAACAAGAAATAATTGACTCGGCGAAAACAACACAAGTTATTACACTTAAGTGCAGGTAGTCGTTCAAGTAATAAATACTCGGTAAGTCCGAATTCGATCCACAGGAAAGAGGGCAGTTCTTTGAGTTAGGAATATTTCTTTCAAGAGGAAGATGAGAAAAATAATGAAAAAATGAAATATGGAGAGAATGGAATGTAGATTGATAACTAAAATAAATAGTGGCAATAAAACTAAATAAAACATGCAACTAAAACTAATCCTAAAGGTCTTGTAGCCTAATGGCACTCTCTGGTCTTGTATTAGAGAAGTCACAAGTTCGAAACTCATGGACGTGGTTTCGAACTTAATAAAAGTGGTTTATCCACCCTTGTGGTAATGAGTGGTTGTCCACCCTTTATGTGTGGTAATAAAGTGTTTGTCCATCCTTTGTGGGTGGTTGGTGATATGTCCACCTCTTATGGTGATGGTTCGTTAACTTCATGTAATTCCTTTGATATGAATGATTAAATAAAAAAAAGACTAATCCTAAAGGTAACGAAACATTACTATCCTAAAAGCAACCAAACTAATATAAAATGAACATGCAAAAGGGGCTAAATAAAATAACTAATAAAAACAATGACTAAATTAATTAAACACGTTAAAAACTTTAACTAAAATTAAGAATAAAAAGCACTAGGGGTATCCGAAAATTCCAGACAACACAACAGGCAATTCGGTGGACCGGGAATTCTTTTCTAATTAATTTTTCTTTAAAAATCAGCCTACTATCCACAAGCTAATTGATCTCATAAACTTGTATCTTTCGTAATAATTCATGCGTGACATGAACTATACGTACCAATATTAATTATGGAATCAATTTACATTACTTAGTTTTACCGAAAACACTTGTTTATTAAAGTGCAGTAGTGCTTGACACTACAAAACCTTTTATTAAAATTAATTTTAGAAATATTAAGTAAAAACCAAAATTTAATTCAAATAGGTTAAAACATGATTAAAATCAAATTTGAATTAAAACGGGCGGTGGAAATACAAAATTGGCAATTTTGGTATAAAAAAGTGTCTAACTACTATCGAAAATAGCGCTCTAGTTTGAAATCTAAAAAAAATATATAACCAATTAGTTTAGAGAGTATAAACCGCTCTCTAACTCAACCGGTTAAGGTTTAACACAAAAAACAACTAGTCAAACTAGTTTGGTTCTTTTGTCGGAACAATTTTATTAAATTTATTATAAAAATATGTGATTAGCATATTAGGATAATAATTTAATAAAAATCATATTTATAATGACCTATTAACTAATGAAAAATTAATTATAATTGAATTCGGGTCTGAAAAATTATTGCGTCAGCATACCCGTTCCTTACGGACCCCTACCTAATGAATTAGCCAAACATATCTAATAAATACATGCTCAGTAAAATAATTAAATAAAACAATGCATAAAAGTTCATAAATTAAAATCATAAATGTGCAAAATTTATACAAAGAATTGACAAAGCAGTAAATAAATAGAAATCATATATTGCTGTGCGTGGGACTTGAACCCAAGAGATCACAAGGAGGGAACTTATCATGCTCACCATCGAGGCTAAGATCACATTCGATAATTTCTAACACCTTCAATTATCTTATTCATTCGCGCAGGGATCTGATCCTCACGCACATTGTTCGTATTTTGGCCATAACTTTGTGCTCCGAACTCCGGTTAATGCAAGGTTTTTGCCTACGTGTAGTTAACTCAGAGATCTACAACTTTTATTTCTGGAGTTTTCTTCAAATTCTGTACGAATAAATACCAGAATTGGCTGAAATAGACGCGTTGTGCGAGGTGAATCTCTTCTTCATTTGAAAATTGCTCGATTTGATTCAAATGACTTTTCTTCGCTTGTGATTGATTTATAGGCTTCTCTTAGTCTTTTCCATCCACTCCCTTCATGCTTGAGCTAGGGAATTGCTTTCGGTTCACTTCTTGAACGCAATTTAGCTCCGAATTTGACCGATTACAGTTCAAGTCTTATAATAAAGTCGCCTATCATGCATAAATTCTCTCTCAAATGGCTCAGCAATGACCTAAACTGACTTAGTGCTATATTAGCAAGAGATATACAAGAGAAATAGCAATCTCAATGCATTCAAAATATGACATAGCATAAATTTAAATTATAAATGTGCGTGCATGGGCAAATGTATTGATTTTCAACTTTCAAAATCAATCATAGATCCATACTTAGTTCATGCTAAGCTTTGACTCAAACTCTTACAGGACATACACTTAACAAATGAATCACTCTTAATCAGGTGTATCTCTCCACATACGGACTAGATGGAATATTTGTAATAAAAAACAAATGCCTCAGTCTCCATTCTTGACACCGTAACGCAGCTAATGACCCTTGAGATTTCCGGCTTAGAGCATCGGCTACCACATTAGCCTTGCTCGGATGATATTAGAGAGTGAAATCATAATCTTCTCGATACTCTACCCACCGGCATTGCTTAAAATTCAGGTCTTTTTGGGTGAAGATATATTTTAAACTTTATGATCAAAATAAATTTCAAATTTTTTGCCATACAAGTAATTGCACCAAATCTTAAGGGCAAATACGACTGCGGCTAGTTCTAGATCATGGGTGGGATAATTTTTCTCATGTTGCTTGAACTAACAAGAAGCATAAGCCACCACGTGCTCCTCCTGCATTAGGACAGTACCCAAACTAAGTCTGGAAGCATCACAATAGATTGTATAACCATTTTCCCGCTCGGGTATAAGAGTAATTGGAGCTGAAGTAAGCCTATCCTTCAATTCCAAGAAGGCTTTTTCACATGACTCATCCTACACAAACTGGAAGACTTTTTGAGTTAGGCGAGTTAATGGCAAAGCTATACGAGAGAAATCCTTGACAAATTGACGGTAATACCCTGCCAAACCTAAAAAACTTCTAACCTCGGTAACATTTTGAGGTCTCTTCCACTTTAGAACCGCTTCTACCTTCCCTGAATCTAAAGAAATACTGTTTCTCGAGACGACATGTCCCAAGAATTTGACTTCTGACATCCAAAACTCACAGTTGCTAAGCTTTGCATACAGCTTATGATCCCGAATAACTTGAAGAGCTAAGCGAAGGTGATTCTCATGGTCCTCATCGAACTTCGAATATATAAGAATGTCATCTATGAATACCACCACAAACTGATTTAGGTAAGAACGATACAAATGATTCATCAAATTCATGAAGGTAGCTAGCGCATTCGTCAACCCGAATGGCATCACCAAAAACTCATAATGGCCATACTGAGTACGAAACGCCGTCTTCGAAATATCTTCTTCACGGACTAGCATCTGATGATAGCCCGATAGAAGATCAATCTTGGAAAACCTAATAGCCCCCTATAATTGATCAAACAAATCATTGATTTGAGGCAATCGATACTTGTTCTTAATGGTAAATCGGTTCAATTGACGATAATCTATACATAGATGTAATGACCCATCTTGCTTCTTAGCGAATAGAACGGGTGCGCCCCAAGGAAACACGCTAGGTCTAATGAATCCCTTTTGCAATAACTCATCAATTTGAATCTTCAACTCCTTTAGCTCAATAGGAGCCATATGATACGGAGCTAAAGATATCGGTGCAGTACCTGGAACAATGTCAATGGAGAAGTTCACCTCTTGATGTGGGGGTATACCTGGGAGATTATCGGGAAACACATCGAAGAATTCCCTAAACACGGGAAGACTAGAAGGTTGAGTACTATCCTCTTCTTGAGTCACAATACTAGCTAACCACCCAAAGTAACTCCGTTGTTCTTTGGGTCTTAAATATGCGCACGGAACAAGTGACTTGGGTTCACATTATAAAGTCAAAACTTCACTATTTGATAATGGAATCGACACTCGACGTTTGAAATAATTAATCATCGCATGAAAAATAGTTAACCAGTCCATACCCAGAATAAAATCATAATCTCCCATTTCCAAGACAATGAGATCAAATTCTATCGAAGATTCCCCTATACTCAAGGAGCAATTTCTACAAACCGATCCCAATCAAATACTATTTTCCGTGGGTGTACCAACCCACAAAGGTATATCCAATGATTCAACACACAATCCCAATCTATCAACCAACGCATGAGAAATAAACGAATGGGAAGCACCTGTATCAAAGAAAACTTTGAGCCAAGAGCTAGAGAACAAAATAATACCTTCCATTACTTTAACCTCGGGTTGTTCTGTTTATGTCAACGTATAGACCCGACCTTTTGTTCTGCCACCACCCCGAGAGTATGTATTTCCACCTCTTTGGGAACTGCTTTAGTTCTGTTCACGACCCTAACTACCTTGGTTACTAGAAAAGGACTGGACCTCATAGCCCATGTGGCCTGAGCCCTGGAACTGTGGCCGACTATTGAAGGACTGAGATGGTTTTAACTACTCTTGACTCACATTTGGACACTCTCTCTTGAAGTTCCCTACCTGACCACACCCATAACAAACTCTTTCCCTGGACCCCGGAATCTCAGCACTTAAACCAAGGGACCAACCTCTACCATAACTTCTGCTAGAAGACCCGAAATTGCTCTTATATCACTTCCCTTGACCACCTACTTTCTTCCCCTCTGTAGCCCTTTTCTTATCTAGAAATCTACTAGCATCAATTCTTTCTTGTTCCACCTTCATCGCCATTTTCACGGCTTCAGCAACACTGCTATGATTTAGATGGTATACCTTTTCTCGGATGGATGGTTTCAACCCCTTTAAGAATAGGCGTATATTCTCTTTCGGATCATTATCTAAGCTCTTATCGAAACGACTCAAACTTTCAAACTTTATCTCGTATTCTGCCACAGACATGTTCCCTTAAATCAAGGAACGAAACTCATCCATCTCTAGGCTGCGATGAACTGATGAGAAATAACGTTCTAGAAACAACTGAGTAAATTGTTCTCAGGAGGTAGGAGCATCCGCTCTCCTAAACACATTTCTCCACCAGATACCAGCTTGCTCAATCAACTAATAAGTTCCTAGATTAAGCCTCAAGTCTTCAGGTAGCTTATAACTTCAAAGGCTTTCTCTATTTGGTCAAGCCATGACTCTGCCTCAACAGGACCTAACATTCCGTTGAAGGTTGGTAGGGCTAACTTCTTAAACTTCTCTAGGGCCACCATAGCCCTATTCTTCTAGACTCTACCCTAAGGTTGCTCGATATGTCCCATTACGTTGGCCAACTCCCAGGCCATTACACGAATTGTATCTACTGACTCTCCGGAGGTGGAACTCCTGTGGGTGGCATTGTGTTCCCTATCATTTGGTGAGGTTGTCATTTTATATGAAAAATAAGAAAAGTGCTACGACAATTTAACATATATCAGCAAGAAGCACATTTTATCATAACACTCAACATATTTCGTCCCAGAACCCAAGTAATCACGTAACCTAAGCTCTGATACCAAATTGTAACACCCCGGCCTTAGTTTGCAGGATAACACCCGAAATTAAGACCTAGAGCATTACTAATCCAACATGGATTAACCAAAATGGGTGTTTATGTAAAACAAGAAAATCGAGGCAGCATGTATGTCCCAAGTAAACCAAGCATGATGTATGCAATAATAATATGACTTTCACACATGCATACAATAATTATACAAGCTAACAAAGCAAGAGCCAAAAGCATATATAATTATCAGGCTAGCCGTGGTTTCCTATAAAAACACATGTACATCATAAAAATGATTTCCGTATCAGAGCCATTGCTTTATCCCTGAACCCGTCGTCTCTTTATCCATGTTCGACTCCTAGGTACCTAGATTATTTAGAAAACGGGGTGAGCTATATGCTCAGTAGGGGAAATATAGGGCATGATGTTTTAAAACTGGATTAGCCAACATATTCACAAATCACGTTCAATTTAAGATTATAAACAAAGTCATCGTCATCAAAAAAATGATGCATGGACGTGCGCAAGTGCAGGTTACCTCCTGTGTCAACCATTTACCGCGTAATGTAGAGAATCTGAACTGGGAATATGATCAATTTCTGTTAGAGATACCAGGCCATCACCATGTTACCCTAGGATCAACCGTCACAATTTCATATGAACATTGGTACCAATAGAAATCATAGTGCCTTGCCAATTGTCTAGTTCCCGGACTACTCACTGGTGGCTTATAGGCGGCCAAACCATGCTCTCCCAGGGTGATGAGCCCAAGGATAGCATTGAAGCTGGATCATGGAGTGAAGGCTATGCCGATCCCATCCGAGTTCTAAGTGGCCCAATCATTCGAGCTAGAGCCAAGAAGATTAAGGAGGCACTTATGACCATGGTCCAAGAGATGATGAGCAAATTTGAAGCATGAATGAGCGTTGAAGGGGATCGGGCTCAAGAATGGAAGACATTGCTTAAAGGTCCAATTGAAGATGTTAAATTGCAAGCCCAAGGCAAAGATAGTTGAAACGTGTAGTTAATAATGGGGTGGGCTAGTCTTTATTTATTTTATGCTTATGTTATGTTTTAGCTTTGTTTGAGCCCAATTATGTGAAAAACCCATTAAATTTCGTTTTTGTTTGTTTTTCTAGACCTAGTAGGTTTAATTACTCTAATTTAAAGGAGCTAACTCTTTTGTTTAAGGCAGCCATTGATTAATACAAATTTAGAGTGTTTTCACCTCTTGTGTTCTAAGAACATATCGAACAGTTATAATAAAATTCTTGTTGTTCATCGGCTTAGCAATCAATTAACCCATCGATTAATTGTTTGTATTCGACTATACCAAGGTTCATTCTCATTTTCGGGATTGGGTCGAGGTTCCACCTCCATCAACATCGCGTGATTCCAAGGTTCTTGCGTCTTCGTACGTTAAGGGTTGCGGATCCATCTTGCTTGGGTAGAATACGATCCCAGTTCATATCAATTGGTATAAGAGGGAATTTTCTATCCAGGTTTTATCTTTCGTTTCTTTCTGTTTTCTTCAATTTGTAGATTGCTTTATTTGTATCTTCTTAAAAACTAGGGTTCTTATATTCGACTGGAAAAAAAAATTGTCGAATCTGTTATGCTACATAATTATTGAATCTGTTCTACTGAGTAAATTTTGAACCTGTTCTTGATTGATAATTAATCTTCGAATCTTTTCTTGCTAAGTGCTTTTCGAATCTGCTCTTGATTGTTAATACTGCAATTGTTAGGGTTAATAAAAATTTCAGCAACTCCATATAAACCCTAGTTTGCTGAGATTTGATTTCTGTTGAGTTTCGATTTCTATTGAATTTCGATTGTTGCGTATAAGCCCTAGTTGTTGAGTTTCGACTGTCAGGGCTAATTAATTCTAATTGTTGCGTATAAACAGTACTGATTTCAATTGCGAATTCCTTCAATTGTCGATTTCGAGTTGTGCATAATTTTTTTCTGGTGAGATTTTTCTTGATTTTTCGCTTCGTATTGTGTCCATAATTCATTAGGGTTCCTGTTACTTGAGTTCTTGGTGAAAACATACTTGTCCTAACATACAATTGATCTGTTTGGGTTGTGATTGGTCTGTTCGGGAACCAAGGAAATAGTTCTTGCTTTTCGATCCATTTGAAGTTCCAAAAGGTGAAAATTGAGAGCTATATCATTACTTTTGAGAACTAAACACGAACGGTAAAATCAGAGTGATATTATTTTGAATAAAACACGTAAGGGAGTGCAGTGAGTAATTTTTTATTTTTTTTATATTGTGCTAATATCTGTTTTGCAGCAATATGTCAAATTTCGATCCTAAGTTGTTCCAAGAAGCCATGGAGAGTACCTTACAAAAGATGATAAGAGAGGAGTTGGGTGGCTTTAAAGAACAGGTGGATGAGATAAGTGAGGAGTTGAGACAAATGCGGGTGAAAGTAAATAGAGTTGAGAGCCCTCAAAACGAACAATCACATAGTGCTCAAAGAAGTAGTAGACTGCAGCCTAGAGAAAGGAGGGCTGAGAACGATCCTGATAAATTTTACCGAGATAGCTTTGACGATGAGGATAGCGACGTTGGTTCTGTAATTGTTAATCGACGGAATGGTAGGTGAGTTGGTAGAGGATCTAACCGGGAGGATGACAATATGAATGGGATCAAAATGAAGATACCATCCTTCCAAGGGAAGAATGACCCCGAGGCCTATCTTGAGTGGGTCAAGAAAGTAGAGTTGGTGTTTGCTTGCCATAATTACTCCGAGTCTAAAAAGGTGAAATTGGCTGCTATTGAATTTTTCGATTATGCACTTGTTTGGTGGGATCATTTGATGACAGAGCGTAGGCGTAGTGATGAAGGTCCCGTCAAAACTTGGGATGAGATGAAGCAGCTGATGAAGAAGCGGTTTGTACCCGATCACTATTATCGGGAATTGTACCAAAAATTGCAAGGGCTTACACAGGGGAATCGTAGTGTTGATGAGTATTACAAGGAGATGGAAGTGGCCATGATTCGGACCAAGGTTGATGAGAATAGAGAAGCTACCATAGCGAGGTTCTTGAGTGGGTTAAATCGAAAAATTGCTAATGCGGTTGACCTGCAGCCGTATGTCGAGATTAAAGATATGGTACACACAGAAATTAAAATAGAGAGATAGCTTAAGAGGAGGGGTAGTTTCAAGACAGGCCAACGTTCTTACTCTACTCCATGGAAACAAAGTTCTTGGAAAAAGGACGACAAAGTAACCACTCCGAAACCGAAAGTTGATTCAAAATCAGATGTTCCTAGTGGAAGCTAAGCTAAGACAGCCCCTAACACCACTAATACTCCTACTACCCGAAATAGGGACATTATTTGTTGGAAGTGTCAAGGGATAGGCCATGTTTCCACTCAATGCCCGAACAAGCGAGTAATGATGCTTCTGGATAATGGGGAATCTGAGACAGGTGAAGAAGGCGCTAAAGCTATGCCACCTTTGGAGGATATTGAAGAAGAGGAGAGCGCTATTCAGGGCGAATTGTTAGTTGCAAGAAGAGCCCTTAGTGTGCAAGCAAGGGAGGATGAGGAGCAACGAGAGAACATCTTCTATACTAGGTGCATAGTGCTAGGCAAGTGTGTAGCTTGGTGATAGACGGAGGTAGTTGCACTAATGTGGCTAGCACGACAATAGTGGAGAAGCTAGCATTGCACACGACTACACATCCAAGGCTTTACAAACTGCAGTGGTTGAATGATAGCGGTGACGTGAGGGTGAAGAAGCAGGTTTTGGTGTCCTTTAGCATTGGGAAGTATGAGGACCAAGTGCTTTGTGATGTAGTTCCCATGCAAATAGGCCACATGCTGTTGGGGAGGCTGTGGCAATATGATAGAAGAGTTAAACACGATGGCTTCACCAATAAATACTCATTTGAGATGAACAAAAGAACAATCATTCTTGCACCTTTACCGCCACAGCAGGCTTATGCCGATCAGTTGAAGTTGCAAAATGAGGAGGAGCAACGAAGAGCTGAAAAGAAAAAGAAAGAGAGTAAGGGAAAAAGAAAAGAAATTGAGAAAAAGAAAGTAGAGTGAAAAAATTAATGACTATTGAGAGCAAGTTTGAGATGAGGCAAAAGAATTTATATGCAAGAGCTAGTGAAGTGAAAAGAGCGATGCTTTGTAATCAACTTCTTGTACTTGTGTACAAAGAAGCACTTTTGAACACTAACGAACTAAATTTTTCTTTGCCTAGTGTTATTCTTTCTTTGTTGCAGGATTTTGGTGATGTCTTTCCAGAAGATACGCTAAGCGGTTTACCACCCATCCGAGAAATAGAGCACCAAATTGATTTCGTACCCGGAGCATCCATTCCAAACCGGCCAACCTATAGGAGTAACCCAGAGGAAACGAATGAACTTCAAAGGCAAGTGACTGAGCTACTAGAGAAAGAGTATGTGAGAGAGAGTATAAGCCCATGTGCGGTGCCAGTTTTGCTAGTGCCAAAGAGGATGGGATGTAGAGAATGTGTGTGGACTGCCAGGTAATTAATAATATCACGGTAAATTATCGTCATCCCATTCCACATTTAACTGATATGCTTGATGAGTTGCATGGGTCTAGTACATTCTCTAAAATTGATTTGAAAAGTAAATACCATCAAATTAGGATGAAAGAAGGAGATGAATGGAAAATAGCTTTTAAAACAAAATATGGTTTATATGAATGGTTAGTTATGACTTTCGGTTTAACTAATGCACCTAGCATTTTCATGAGATTGATGAACCATGTTTTGAGATCATTCATTGGCAAATTTGTTGTGTTCTATTTTGATGATATCCTAATTTATAGCAAGAGTCTAGATGACCATGTAATTCATTTAAAATATGTTTTGGATGTCTTGCGAAAGGAGAAGTTATATGCTAACCTGAAGAAGTGCACCTTTTGCACGGATAAGCTTGTATTTTTTGGTTTTGTTGTGAGTGCACAAGGTATTCAAGTTGATGAAGAAAAGGTCAAGGCTATTCAAGAATGGCAAAGTCCTACAAGTGTTGGATAAGTGCGGAGTTTCCATGGACTTGCTAGTTTTTATCGGCGATTCGTGAGGGATTTTAGCACGATCGCGGCGCCATTGACTGAGGTGATCAAGAAGAATGTTTGGTTCAAATGGGGAAAGGAGCAAGAAAAGGCATTTTAATTACTAAAAAGCAAGCTAAGTAACGCCCCCTTGTTATCTTTACCTAATTTTTCAAAGACTTTTGAAATTGAATGTGATGCTTCAGGAAATTGTATTGGTGTTGTTCTTATGTAGGAAGGGAAGCCGATAGCATATTTTAGTGAGAAACTAGGTGGAGCGACCTTAAATTATCCTACCTATGATAAGGAGCTCTATGCATTGGTGCGAGCATTGGATACATGGCAGCACTATCTTTGGTCGAATAAGTTCGTGATTCACACGGATCATGAATCATTGAAGTACTTGAAGGGACAACAAAGGTTGAACAAGCGCCATGCCAAATGGTTGGAGTTCATAGAGACTTTCCCATATGTGATTAAGTACAAACAAGGTAAAGAGAATGTTGTAGTAGATGCTTTGTCTCGCAGGTATGCTTTAATTGCTGTGAGAATCCGCAAATGCGACCCCAGGGTCTCAATCCCTGTTTTGGGAGTCTGAAACATCGGAAAGGATTCCGTTGTTCCGTTTGCTTCTATGTGTTGATAATTCATATCGGGTGTCCCTCTATCCTATTTCTAGATGCAAGAGGGTTCGTTTAAAGTCGCCGGTATGTTTTATGAGAAAATGGACAAAATAGTTGTGTAAGAGAAAAGCCTGCAGATAAGCCTTTCTTTACACGTTTGTCTACGAAACTAAGATTCTATAAGGTTCGGGAACTATATTACGGTTTGGGAAGGTGTTAAGCACCCATTCCGCCCTTTCGGTCTCTAGTGGTCTTATATGTTTATTCTATGTTGAAAAAATTGGATGCTTTTACTGATATTCTACTGTTTTTTGAAAATAACTAATGAAAACCTGATTTTGGGAAAAACGGGGAAAGGGATGAAAACCTTGTATTCCGTGATCCAATGTCTTGGTTTTGTCGAAATCTGATTACTAGTGACAAAAGTTTATTTTATCAATTTTGAAATAAGAGTGATTTGGTATTGTTTCCTCAGATAACAATATCAATTATCTCGTTTGTTTAATTTAGAAAAGATCGGATCTTATCGGAATTGATTTGATATGGAATTGAACTCTTGAGGACAGTGTGTCAGATATATTATAGTCTATATGGAAGACAGAATATATCTGAATTCAATTCCTAAGTAAGCTTTATCAGTGCGGATTTTGAAAACTTGATTTTAGTCGGATGATAAATAGTCTTACTTCTTCTGGTTTTACAAATGATTTTATCAGGATTTTATCAAGTTGTTTTGTTTCAAAACGATAGAATATCAGTAACTTGACAATAAGTTTATCCAGCTAGAAAGTGGACAGAACAACAGATAAAAAGAGTCTACAAAACAACTCAAATGGAAGTAAATGCTTTCGGTTTATGTTGGCCCAAGCAAGCCAACTCCCTACTCACTTATAATACTTTCGGAAATAACAAGTACGTATATATATATTAAACTTAAATAAGAGTTTAAACAAGTCTATAAAATACAATAAAACTAGTATACATATATCTTATTTAATTACTAGAAGAGACTTTAGTTACCTTCCCGGCGATATATATAAGAATAAAAGAGAGAAAACATAATATGGCAGAGAAGACCTCCGGTGGATATTAGCTTTTCTCTTAGAAATATTTCCAGCGGTCTGACTCTAGAAGGTGGCACTTCGGTGCCAAGATTAGATTCAAGACTCTTGCAGAAATAAATGTTATCACAGATGCTTCCGGAGAAGGCTTAAAGATTAGAAAATATGAGAGATAATAAGGTGTTTTGGTGTAGAAACCGTGGTGAGAAGTTGCTGTCCATAACCTATGGGGGTGGTGCTTTATTTATAGTGCTCGGGAGAGTTTGTCGCGCGACATTTCCTAACTTTATCTGTTTGTCGCGCGACGTATCTTTTTGTCATGCGACATATCTGTTTCACTGTACCTGTTTGTCGCGCGACAAACGGCTGAAGTGATGGGTTCTGACACTGTGATGTGTCAGAAAGTGGTTAGTCGGTGTCAGAGGGGTCTATCGTGCGACAGAAGGAAGATTGTCGCGCGACATTTGGATCTGTTGCGCAATAATCCCTCTTTAAAACAAGTTTGTTTGGACAACAAACCTTTTTGGGGCAGTTTTAGGTGCTCGGGTGGGTCTCGGGCCTTAAAAACTGTACTCCTCGATGGTCGTTAGGGTTCTTGCGGGGGTCACTGATCGGGGTGTCTACAATTGCTACTTTAGATGCTAAATTGCTTGGATTTGAGTACATCAAGGATTTGTATTATGATGATGCTGATTTTAGAGATATCTTTAATGCATGTGAAAAGGTGGCGTTTGATAAGTATTTTAGGCATGATGGATTCTTAATGCGTGAAAATAAACTTTTTGTGCCTAAATGTTCATTGCGTGAATTGCTTGTGAAAGAGGCCCATGGTAGGAGTCTAATGGAACACTTTGGTATAGCTAAAATTTTAGGGGTATTGCAAGAACACTTATTTTGGCCTCACATGAAAAGAGACATTTAAAGTATTTGTGAGAGATGTGTTACTTGTAAGAAAACAAAGTCTAAGTTAAACCCCCATAGTTTATTTACTCCATTGCCCATTCCTAGTGACCCTTGGGTTGACATTTTTATGGATTTTGTATTAGGTTTGCCTAGGACTAAACATGGGAATGATTCTATTTTTGTGGTGGTTGATAGATTTTCTAAAATGGCTCATTTTATTGCTTGTAATAAAACTGATGATGCACCACGAATTGCTAATTTGTTCTTCAAAGAAATTGTACGATTGCATGGCATGCCTCGAACCATTGTTTCATATAGGGATGTAAAGTTTTTGAGCTACTTTTGGAAGACTTTGTGGGAAAAGTTGGGTACTAAATTGTTGTTTTTTACTACATGTCATCCCCAAACTGATGGTCAAACATAAGTAGTAAATAGAACTTTATCCACTTTGTTGCGTGCCATAATTAAGAAGAATTTGAAAGAGTGGGAAGAATGTTTGCCTCATGTTGAGTTTGCATATAATCGATCTATTCATTCTACTTCTAAGTTTTCTCCTTTTGAGATTGTGTATGGTTTTAATCCGTTAGCTCCTTTGGATTTATTACCACTACCTATTGAGCATGCTAACTTAGATGGCAGGAAGAAGGCTGAGTTTGTTAGACAGATTTATGAGAAAGCGAGGCAAAACATTGAAAGAAGAACTGAGCAGTATGTGCAGCAAGCAAACAAAGGAAGGAAGAAGGTGGTCTTCGAACCAGGAGATTGGGTTTGGTTGCACCTGAGGAAGGAACGTTTTCCAGTTCAAAGGCGTTCTAAGCTGTTACCGAGAAGAGATGGACATTTCAAGTGGTGCAAAGGCTCAATGACAATGCATACAAACTTGATCTTCCAGGTGAGTATAATGTGAGTGTTACATTTAATGTTGCTGATCTAAGTCCGTTTAGTGCAGGTGACGAATTGAGGACAATTCCTTTTCAAGAGTAGGGGAATGATGAATCCAAGGACAGCACTGAAGCTGAATCATGGAGTGAAGGCTATGTCGATTCCATCCGGGTTCTAAGTGGCCCAATCACTTGAGCTAGAGCCAAGAAGATTAAGGAGGCACTTATGACCATGGTCCAAGAGATGATGAGCAAATTTGAAGCATGAAAAGGCATTGAAGGAGATCGGGCTCAAGAATGGAAGACATTGCTTAAAGGTCCAATTGAAGATGTTACATTGCAAGCCCAAGGCAAAGAGAGTTAAAACGTGTTGTTAATAATGGGCTGGGCTAGTCTTTATTTATTTTATGCTTATGTTATGTTTTAGCTTTGTTTGGGCCCAATTATGTGAAAAACCCATTAAATTTCGTTTTTGTTTATTTTCCTAGACCTAGTAGGTTTAATTACTCTAATTTAAAGGAGCTAACTCTTTTGTTTGAGGCAGCCATTGATTAATACAAATTTAGAGTGTTTTCACCTCTTATGTTCTAAGAACATATCGAACAGCTAGAATAAAATTCTTGTTGTTCATTGGCTTAGCAATCAATTAATCCATCGATTGATTGTTTGTCTTCGACTATACCAAAGTTCATTCTCGTTTTCAGGATTGGGTCGAGGTTCCACCTCCAACAACATTGCGTGATTCCAAGGTTCTTGCGTCTTCGTACGTTAAGGGTTGCGGATCCATCTTGCTTGGGCGGAATACGATCGCAGTTCATATCACAGGGGTTTAGGGATTTTCAACTCAAGGGCACCGGGCCCTACTTATTTTTTCATCTTGGCAAACACTATATACATAAGGACATTCCGTCCAAGAGATACAAGCATCTCACGTCATAAATGAAGATACATCCTTTTTCCAAGAGATAGATAGTTAAGCCATGAATCATAGTAGTGCTCCCACGCTTTTGGAGCAGTTTTTAAGCTCTCGGTTGACACAATAAAGATGCAATCATGTGTGTACGCTAACAAATGAGTGTTATGAGCAATCTATGCCACCCATACTTTAATAAATTTCAACACATATTCCATGTTATTCTATATTATTAACAAATCCGTTCTTTCAACATATGGTACTCATATCATGATGAAATATGTCACATGATTCCAATATAACATATATCTCGTATGCAAATGGCATGTATTGCTCCAAAACACATACCCAAGTTCTTATTTATTA
The DNA here is from genome assembly GCA_021464415.1 of Lonicera japonica. Classification (NCBI taxonomy): domain Eukaryota; kingdom Viridiplantae; phylum Streptophyta; class Magnoliopsida; order Dipsacales; family Caprifoliaceae; genus Lonicera; species Lonicera japonica. The sequence continues at coordinate 44,598 of JAKCWG010000069.1, read as the reverse complement.
CAGATCATTGATTCAATATTCATATAGCAACTTTTAGGAAGAAATATAACATAAGCATAGTAATTTTTGTCAAACCAATCCAAATACAATGACTACTGACCAATAAAATCATGTTTGCAAGTCTTGAAGACAAGAAAACCCCTACCTCAAAGTTATAAGCCGAAAGGAAGAAGGAAATATGATGATTTGAACCTCCTTCGCAGAAATCCTAAGGTTGAAGATGATGAATAGTAAATAAGAAGAAGATAAGAGTAATTCGGAGATTAAATCTTCGATACGAAATTATTGGTGTGCGAAAATTTCCCTCTCTCTAGAACCCTCTCCTAGTGTGTGGGGGTGTTTTGGGTTAAAAATGAGTGAAAAGATAGATAAAACGCATTTAAATCAAGTTAAGTCGGTGCACTGTTTTGAATGGCGGACCGGTATGCAGAGAATGGAGTACCGGTCTGCAACATAAATTTCACCCAATTTTTAAACGCCGGACTGGTATGCGAAAATCCCATACCAGTCCGCAGCCAAACTTTTTCCCAAAACTTATACGCCGGACCGGTTTTCCCAAAACTCAATACTGGTCTGTGAGTAAACATTGTCTGGTTCTTGTTTTGGCCATAACTTCTAGCTCGAAACTTCGATTAAGACAATCTTTATATCCACGGAAAGGAAATTCGAAAATCTACAACTTTCGGAAAGAAGTTTTCTCCAAATTATGGATAAAAAATTTTCAAGAATATAAATTCCACACCGTATCTAATTAAAACAACATAAAAACAAGATGTTACAATTAAGTTGTAGTGGGGCAGGGGGTAGTGGCAACGAAACGAACGAGCCAACTGAGGATTCAAAAGACTCGTTTGCTTGTTTTTGTAATGCTCAGTGGCTTTTCAACTATTTCTTGTACTTTGATACACACATTCTCATTTTATTGCATACAACCTTCAATTTGCATTTTTAGTAAACATCATTGTCCATGCGTATTCATTTTTCAATGCATACATTTTATTCTTTGCTTTTTTTGCTTTTTTTTTCCAGATAAACATACTTCACAACACATTTAATTTTGAGCCTTTTAGGCAAACGAGCTTAGGGATGTCGAATTTATGGTACTGGCTCGGGTTTAACTTTAGGTTTAACAATAAAAATAAGGCTTCAGGCTTCAAAAGGGATACTACGGATAAAATGTAAGGACAGGCCAAGGCTAGTGGCTACAACAAAGAAGGCCTATATTATTTCCTTAGCTTCTAACTTTTAAATTCAGACAACTACAAGGCACTTTATGGTTTAGCATCTCATGGACTTACCTTTATAAAACTGAATTGAAATTGTAATTTAAGAGACTCAATCGATTTGTAAAACGCTTTTTAGAAATCAGAATTTGTGTATATAGCTCTCAGATATGAAATAATGGCTAAAAAACTCACGGCTATATAGTCTCCACTTTAATTTTGAATCGAGTATTTCACTAGTCAAGATCCATCAGTCTAATATCAAGCAATGCCGAAAAATACACTTACAAATAGATTCAACTTAGAATGTATCTTTTGAACTACAAGAAGATTAAGAAACTTCTCTAGTTTATCTAATACTACACCATATACTAAATTAACTCATGAACGCGTCGTCGCCCAATAAGGGAAAGCAAAATAAAACTAGATTGGACGACTTAAACTTGCAATCTCATATTCTATTTTTTTTTTTGAAAACTGAAAGAAAAAAATAAAAATAATGCAAAAAGACTATCCTAAGTTAATTGCATACATGCTTTTCGAAAAAAAATTGACCACAAGTCTTTCTCCCCCAACTAAAATTCAACATTGTCCCTAATATTACAAAGTAAACACAAAAGCATGGATTGAAAAAATTAAATAAGAGGGAAGATATACCTGAGAGCGGCCTAATCTCTCTAAAATCTGCATGTTAGCAATAAATAATATACAAAAACTAAAAGAAAAAATAAAATAAAATAAAGGAAAATAAAATAAATTCCTAAACTACTTACCTAACTTACCTAGTGCGTGCTGTCTTTATTCATTAAAAGTATCTACAAAACTAATAGCTATGCAAAACTGGCTAATCACAAAATATTATCAGTACAATTCATAACCAAAGGAAGAACAAGACTTACCCTTACTTTCCTACTCTTCCCCTAAATAAGGCTCTGCTTAGTGTCAAAAAGTAGTAATTGGAAGAGTTGTGAATCAACCTAATGAATGATGTCCATCACACTAAGATCAAGAAGCTTAAGCATATAAAAAAGAAATTTTTGGACACAATGTATGTCCGGGGACAAATCCTTAGAAATCATAACCATAAGGTCATGAAGGGAAACATAGGTAGGATAACACAATAACCCAAAACTACTAAGATCACAACACTTCTTTATACCTAAGTCTGGCTCTAGATCAGAAGAAGCGAGAGAGAAAACCACATTACGATTATGAAGTATCTTACAAGAATGACCCATAAGAACTGAATGAAAATTCAAAGAAAAGCGTCGATCACCAGGTAAAATCTTATCATGGAATAAAACATCAACACATTTCTCGCTCAACAAGCATTAATTTAAAGAAAAAGAATCATCCAGCTCCAATTGCTTAGCAATGATCTTTGGCTCGGACCTTACATGGAGAAATTGATCAATTTGGACCTTCAAATCATTATCATTCTCGAAATTCAAGGAATCAAGAAAAGAACTAGATTCCTGCTGAAGTTCAAATTCATCTAAAGTGGGCACAAATTGGTCAAACTCTTTAGTTAAAGAATCATGCCATAGAATGGGAGGTGGTGAGTTTATGGAAAATTCTTCCTCAATACCCACTTGATCAAAATCAAGATTTAAGAGGCTGATAAGATTTATGTCTTGAATTTTCTTTTCTTTGTCACCACAATCTCGCTCGGGTTTCTTAGGAATGGAGAAAATATTGAGTTCAAGCTTCATGTTTTCAAAAGTCAGCTGCATCATATCATTCCTACAATTGACGAGGGCATTTACAGTAGCTAAGAATGGACGACCCAAAATGATAGGTATTTGATTAAAAATATTAATCATAGGCTGAGTATCCAAAACAACAAAGTTGACCGGATAGACGAAATTGCCAACCTTAACCAATATGTCCTCAATCACTCCTTTAGGAACCTTAATAGAGCGGTCAGCTAACTGAATTGTGATCTTTGTAAGCTTTAGCTCACCTAGATTCAATTGTTGGCACACTGAAAAGGGAAGTAAATTCACACTTGAACCCAAATATAGTAAAGTGTACTTAAATCTTTGATCACCAATGATAAGAGAAATGGTAGGACAACTAGGATCCTTGTATTTTGCAAGCATGTTATGTTGGAAAACAGAACTCACTTGATTGGCTAGAAAAATATTCTTCTGAACTGAAACTCTCATTTTCACAGTGCACAAGTCTCTGAGAAACTTAGCATATGATAAAACTTGCTTGATAGCATCCACCAAAGGGATGTTTATCTTGACTTGCTTGAATGTTTCCACAATCTCTTGGTTCCTATATTCCTTCTGAGGTTTCTCCAGCCTTTGAGGATAAGGGTTCGGAATATGAGATTTTGGCATAGCCTCAAACTTAACGTCTTCAGGAAGATCATCACTAGAATTTGGAACGAAAGGACTTTCTTTATGTTCTGGAGAAGTGCCTAGAATATGCTTTTGAATGAGTTTTCCATTACGAAGAGTGGTGATGGATATAGTTTCTTCGATATCACTAAATGATGAAGTGGGATTGCAATCTATGAAAAGTTGCTCAATGGGTTTGGCTTCAGACTGCACAAGGAGCATTTTTTCTTCTCGAACCTCGTTGTGGGCAGCGAGTCTATCAATGGAACTCTTTAGTTGACTCATCACTTGCAACATTTACGAAAACATGTCATGCATCACATCCTCTTGACCTTTCGATTGCTGGAGCACACTAAGACTTAGATCAAAATAAGATGGCGATGATGAATGATTAAATTGTTGATGCTAAAAGTATGGCTGAGATGGAGGAATAGGTGAATGATGAAATTGTGATTGGGATACAATAGAAAATTGAAGTGAATGATGGAACTGAGGATAAGATAATTGTGGAAAATGGCATTCATCATTCTTTAGCTCATTGGAAGCATTGAGTGGTATGGGAAAACTGCTTATGGAATTTACCTCTGCATATAATACTTCTTTGAAAGCGGAGATCGTAGGACACTTTTAGGTAGGGTGCCCTCGAACTTCACAAATTCTACAACATTCTTCCACATGCTTTGTAACACCCCCGCCTTAATCTACAGGACAACACCCGTAATTAAGACCTGGAGTGCTACTAACCCATCTTAGATTCACTAAAATGGGTATATATGAAAACTCATAAAGAAATTTAAACATTAAATATCACACATGTTAATCATGCAAGCTAGAAGAAGATAGTACTGTACAAAATCATGGATACATGTAACCAATATACAAAACCAAACTAAGCGGGTGCAAGTCAATAGATAACACTTCGGGCTAGCCGTGGCTTCCCGAGATAGCACATATATATATGTAACAAAAAGTGAATCTGTATCAGAGCCATCTATTTCGTTCCCGAACCCATAATCCCGTTACCATCGTTCGCCCCCCTGAGTACCTGAAATTGTAAATAAAACACGGGGTGAGCTCACAGCTCAGTAGGGGGAAGAAAACAGGGAATAACATATCGAAAACACAATTCACGGTTCAACAACAATTCATATTTTAATAAATGCTTCGATTTAAAAGCCATCATCATATGAAATTATACGTGCTTATGCATATGCAGGTTACCTCCCTTGTGTCAACCGTTAAGCCTCGTAGCCAGAAAGTATATATCCATATCGAGCCAAACTTTATCGAGGGCCTGACCGCCCGAGAGACCCATCCGTCAATATTCATAACTGGCCCATTGGCCCCAAAGATTATCATAAGATCATAATCGAATCGGACCTCCAGTCCAACGATAATATCACACCCATAGAATCATCAGTGCCTTGCCAATTTTCCTATGTTCCCGGGCTCCACACCGGTGGCTTATAGGCGGCCATACATTGCTCCCCCAGGGGTTTAGGACTTTTCAACCCAAGGGCACCGGGCCCTGCCTATTTTCCCATCCCGGCAAGCACCGAATTAAAACAAAATCCCTTCACCATCGAAGGGCCAGAACAGAATCATATCCGGATCCATATCGGGATCATGTCACATCCAGAACGATACAATAATCATAAGAAGCTCCCGGAGATAGATAATCACTTGTTTCATAATGCCACAAGAGCATTGATAGCCATCCATATCATGGAGAAGAGATATAATTCTCCCAAGAGACAATTTTCGCACCATATGCCATAAGAATGCTCTGAGCTTGCCATGAGATCATCCAGATGCCGGGTTGACACAACAATTATGCATAGCGTGCAATCCATGCTCTTTATTATAAACTAGAAACAACCCATGCCACTTAAACTTCATTCATTATGTATCCATGTTCCTTAGCGCATACATAATCCATTTACTAATCCACTTGGATTCAACCAAGCGTATATGTCCAAGGAACATCACTCACAAGTCTATGTTACATAGATGTCAAGTTCAAGTGGCATATCTTGTTTCAACTCATGCATCATAGATACAATATAAACCACATATGCCATATAAACTCTAACCAATTCACGTCCATGTTCTTTGGTGTATACAAAACCCTTTACTAATTATTTCTTGTCAAACCAACACATATACATCCAAAGAACATCCGTATGAATCAATAACATGTAATTATGGAGCTTAGATGGCATATATTGCTTCATATCATAAAATCATAACTCAATCATGCAAAACTTATGTATATCCAATGATATGATCAACATATTAACATATATGTATAAAATCATTCTTGTATAATCAATAACAAGGAAGTATGTGCTTCATATCGAACATATATGTATAAAATCACTCATCTTTAGATAAATAAAATCATATCATTAAGTTTAGAAAACAAATAACCCCTACCTCAAGTTGTAGACCAAGAGAGAGAAGAAAAGATGATAATCGAAGCTTTGTTTGATGAAACCCCGAATATCTCGTGTCATCGCATTTCTAGAATAGTAAAACCCCCAAATAACGAAGCTTAGACTTCAACCCGTGCAGCCACCGCTTACCCACGAGCTCTCATGGCAAAGAATCAAGGTAGAAGAAGATGAATAGTGAAAGGAGAAGAGATTCAAGTGATTTGGAGCTTTGATTCTTCGATAAAGGATGAAAGATGCGTTAAAAATATCTCCGAGAACCCTCACACACGAGCTCCCATCTCCCTCTAGTGTTCTCTAGAAGCTTCCCCCGAAAATGGGGTGAAAATGAGTGAAAAAGAGCTTAAAAACGAGCTTAAGTCGGTGGTGAATAGTGACTGGCGGACCGGTATGCAAAATACCCAATACCGGTCCGCGGGGGTCAATTTTTCCAAAAATTTGGTGCCGGACCGGTATGCCAAAAATGCCATACCGGTCCGCGCTTTAATTTTTGGGCTCTGGAGCACTGTTTTTGTTTTGGCCATAACATTTCGCTCGGAACTCCGATTGAGGCGTTCTTTATGTCCACGGAAAGGTATTTCAAAGATCTACAACTTCTTAGTTGGAAGTTTTTCCAAATTATGGACCAATAATTCCCATAAATTCACCGAAGACAGCGCTCTACCAAAGCGCTACCGAATGACCAGAATTTTGTAATGGGCCTACTTTGCGCCCTATTTTGACCCACGAGGATTGTGAATTGGACTTCGGCCAAAACACGAAAGTTGTAGAATGATACAAATACTAAATGCCATTGCGGGCGGAATCTCATTTCGATAAATAGAGAAGAAATTAAGATAGCTCAAAGACAGTGAGAAATAACAAATTGCGAAGGACCAAAATTTCCCTTTTTACCCACCGAAATCGATTCGAACCACCCGAATCACCAAACGATCACTCACATGAGTATAAATAGGATACTATAATTCAATTTAAACAAATTTATAGTACGGGGCATTACATGCTTTTGCCTTGGAATCTCAACATTTCTTCTTTCAAGAGCTTCGACCTTTCTTGCTAGTAGAGAAATTTGTACACTAAGTTATTCTTGCTTTCCGATGTGGCACACTTCTCTTACTTGATTAGTTATAGCTTCAAATGGTCGATCAATTGATTGAGGCATCTCCCATTGCTGGGCATTTTCAGCTAGCCAGTCTAAGTAGGTCTCGGCTTCATTAGGATTCTTAATGAGAAATCCTCCATTACACATCATCTCAACATATTGACGCATTTCAGAAGATAAGCCTTCATAGAAGAAACCTATAAAGTGGCACTTTTCAAAATTATGATGCGGGTAAGAGTTCTGAAGTTCTTTGAATCTCTCCCAACATTGGTAAAATGTTTCTCATTCCTTCTGAGGGAAAGACATTAGCTGCTTCTTGAAATGATTACTGATATGAGAAGTGAAAAACTTTTTGAGAAATTGTTACTGCATGTCAAGCCATGTTATAATAGACCTCGGGCGAAGCGAGAGAAGCCTCGCTTTAGCTTTATCCTTCAGGGAGAAGGGGAAAAGCTTAAGTCTAATTAACTCTTCTGTACATGATTGATCATTAAAAGTAGAGTAAACTTCTTCGAATTATCTAATGTGGAGGTAAGGCTGTTCATTCTCCAATCCATGGAACAGGGGTAAGAGTTGAATCATTCCATTCTTGAAATGAAAGGCTCCAGCATTAGGTGGAAAGATAATACATGATAGATTGGCATTCCGCTTTGGCTGTAGTAGCTCACGAAGATTTCAATTTTGATTATCCATGACTGAGTTAGAAGTATGTTCACTTCTTCCCATTCATTCTCGAATCAAACTAGTCATGCTAATGGATTGAGAAAAACTAGTCTCTTCGTTGTGATGGTAACTAGTAGAGGTGGAACATGCAGGATGAAAATGAAAAGGTGGATTACGAATCCAAGGTTTCATACACTAGGCAGGTACCTGGTGCAGATTCCAAGGAAAAGAGAGAAAACAACTTTCCTAAATAAAAAACTAACAAACCGTCCACCCCGGCAACGGCGCCAAAAACTTGACTCAACGAAAACAACGCGAGTTATTACACCTAAGTGCAGATGGTCAGTCAGGTAATAAATACTCGGTAAGTCCGAGGTCGGTCCACGAGGAGGATGGTAGTTCTTTGAGTTATGAATATTTCTTTTCAGAGAAAGAAAAGATGAAATATAGAGAGAATGAAATATAGATTGATAACTAAAATAAATAGTGGCAGTAAAACTAAATAAAACATGCAACTAAAACTAATCCTAAAGGTAGCGAAACATTACTATCCTAAAAGCAACCAAACTAATATAAAATGAACACGCAAAAATGGCAAAATAAAATAACTAATAAAAACAGCGCACTAAATTAATTAAACACGTGAAAAACTTTAACTAAAATTAAGAATAAAAAGCACTAGGGGTATCCGTAAATTTCGAGCAACACAATAGGCAATTCAGTGGACCGGGAATCATTTTTAATTAATTTTTCTTTAAAAATGAACCTATTATCCATAAGCTAATTGATCTCATAAGCTCGTATCTATCCTAACAATTCATGCGTGACATGAACTATACATACCAATACTAATTATGGAATCAATTCGCATTACTTAATTTTACCGAAAACACTTGTTTATTAAAATGCACTAGTGCTTGACACTACAAAACCTTTTATTAAAATTAATTTTAGAAATATTAAGTAAAAACCATAATTTAATTCAAACAGGTTAAAACATGATTAAAATCAAATTTGAATTAAAGCGGGCGGTGGAAACAAAAAATTGACAATTTCGATATTAAAAAGTAAAGATTAAAATTACTACCGAAAACAGCACGCTCTAATTTGAAATCTAAAACAAATACATAACCAATTAGTTCAGAGAGTATAGACTACTCTCTAACTCGACCGATTAGGATTTAGCGCAAAAACAACGATTCAAACTAGTTTGGTTCTTTTGTCAGAAAGATTTTATTAAATTTATTATAAAAATATGTGATTATCATATTAGGATAATAATTCAATAAAAATCAGATATATAATGACCTATTAATCAATGAAAAACTAATTAGAATTGAATTCGGGTCTGAAAAATTATCACGTCGGCATACCCTTTCCTTAAGGACCCCTAACTAAGGAATTAGCCAAACATATCTAATAAGTACATGCTTGGTAAAATACTTAAATAAAACAGTGCATAAAACTTCATAAATTAAAATCTAATAAAAATCATAAGCATGCAAAATTTATACGAAGAATTAACAAAACAGTAAATAAATTAAGAACCATGAATTGAAGTAAGCGAGTAAACTAATAATTAAATCTGAAAATTAATCTTCAAAATTGTACTTGAATACTTCGTCTCTAACTCTGAATTAACACCAAAGAAAAATAATGGAAGCAATACAAACGAATCTGTAATGATTTAAAAGGAATAAAATAAAGAAAGGAGAAGAACGAAGAAAGATATAGTGAATTCAATGGAGAGAAAGAGGACAATGGAGCCCACGACTCTGTTGATTTTTGGCTGCTCTTGATGATATATATATATATATTATAGAAACCTAATTTAATTAGGTGTGCCAATGGGTGACGGGCTTGGCCCAATTTGGGGCTTGAAAATTGATCAAAAAGAAATTATAAATTGCTGTGTTTGGGAGTTGAACCCGAGACCACAAGGAAGAAACTTATTACACTCACCATCTAGGCTAAGATCATATTCAATAATTTCTTGCACCTTCAATTATCTTATTCATTCGCGCAAAAATCTGATCCTCATGCGCACTGTTTGTATTTTGGTCATAACTTTGTGCTCCGAACTCCGATTAATGCAAGGTTTTCTCCTACGCATAGCTAACTCAGAGATCTACAAATTTTATTTCTGGAGTTTTCTTTAAATTTTGCACGGAAAAATGCTAAAATTGGCTAAAACATAAGCATTACACGCGATGAATCTCTTTTTCATTAGAAAATTTCTCGGTTTGATTCAAATGACTTTTCTTCACTTAGGATTGATTTATCAGCTTCTCTTAGTCTCTTCCATCCACTCCCTTCATGCTTGAGCTTGAGAATTGCTTCCGGTTCACTTCTTGAACTCAATTTAGCTTCGAATTTGATCGACAATAATTAATTTTGGGGGAATTTACTTCTGGATTCATTCTTGTTCAGTTTTTAACTTGTAAAAAGGGTATAATGCACTAGAAACAAACACACTATCATATTTAATTATTAAAACTCAATTTTTAACAATTTAGGATAATTAGAATCAAATTCATGCATATTAAGCCATCTAAATATGTATAAAAATGCAATGTTTGGGCTTTATCAATAATCAACCAAAATATGCAAGAAATTCTATCTCAAGCCCCATGGATGCAACAATTTAAATATTAAACCCCAAATCCCTAAATTTGAGTAAAACAATACATGCAACACATAATAGTTGTAAAATAGGTTTACGTACTAGTATTCCCACCTCTATGAAGCTTCAATAAACCAAATTTAAGCTTGGCAAAAGATGAATCAAGAAAACTCTCTTTGAACTCTAGCTTTCCCAAGCCTGAATTAGAGCTCCAATGGAGGATTTAATGGTAGAAGAAGGAGGATAATGATGGAGGAAAGTTTATGATTCAGTAATTTCAAATGGGGATGGTGATTCTCTCACAAAGCTCTCAAAATCACCTCACTTCTCTCTCTCTCTCTCTCGAAGCTCTTGTGTGTATATGTGTGAATGAACATAAAAGTGGAAGAAAATAAATAAAATATCTGATACAAAAGGCCTGATAGTCGGTTGTTGTCTCCAATAGTCGACTATTAGAGGCCCGATAGTTAACTATTCATGTGAATAATATACTATTGGAAGGCAGTCCTCCACAGCCAAAACTAAGCTACTTCAATAGTGGACTGTTTAGGTCAACAGTTGACTTTGCTCGTTATATTGATCTTGAAAATGCAAGAATTTGGATTCGGACAAAACACAAAAATTATAGATAATTGAATTACATTTCCAATGGCATAAGCGGGGGTTCATTTGGACATCGAATGAAGAAGTTATGACCAAAATATTATAGCTATTTCAAAATTCTATAAAACTTACAATAAGCTGGATTTGCATTAGTCTTTTTGAACCTGATCCAACGCTTTAGAAACAGTCTTTGGATATACAAAAGGTATATAAAAAGATGTAAATGACAAAGGAATATGTTACGATACAACAGTTAAGATGTCAAACCAAACAAGGGATTTTGAACTCCAAAAACTTTAAATTCTTGCCATTAAACCACCAAATTTGGCTACGGCTTCCTGAATTGTAGTTTGAGCCTAGAAGCACATGTAATATGCTTAACGTGGCATGCTAAAGGTGTCGGATCACCCAAGTGAAACCCAAATCAAAGATTTATATTCCAAAGCAGTGATTATGCCATAATCAAGCATAAGAATGGAATTAACATAGAAATTAAGCTAAAGATATTACAACTTAGGTTCAAAAGTCAATTACGATTAATTGGAATTACGTGTGTGCTCCACTTGAGGCAGGCGACTTGAGGATTCATACAATGGGCCCCCTAAATAAAGCGAGCATCCTTCGATTTACACGAGACATTATGCACACTTAGTCCACTCGGCAAGACTTCATTCATGCTATATTTGGTTTTGTGTCTAAGGCTAAGTAAATGACCTCTACTTTTTGGCTGGGTTTTAGGTAGGTAGTTTCTGTGATTGAGTTACATGCAAGCAGGATGGATCACGTCAATGGTTACTCGGTTTGGTTTTGGTGTTCCAATTGGGTTAGGGACCCGATTCTGAGATCCCTCGAGATTAATGGAGAGAAGAGCAGATTACTTTCACGTTTTTGTGACTTCATCATCGAGGAGAGATGGGATATTTCAGCTGAGCTCTTAGAGGCTTTCCTTGACATTAAAGCCCATATTAGGCAAGTGCCCTTTCCGCTTTAGAATATCGAGGACACTTTTATTTGGCCCTACTTTTCTACTTGCGATAGTCCTTTAGAGATGCATATTAGTTCTTGCAGCCGTCTATTCCCATTTCTTGGGCTCGCCATTTATGAGGTCCGCATATACCCTCTTATATTTCTATCTTTGTTTGGCGTTTACTTTTTAGGCGTTGCGCTACTCAGTATCTCTTGCGACGTTATGGCCATTCCATGGCCAATAGATATCATATATATGAGAGTAATTTTAAGACAATTGAGTATTTGTTTCTCTTATGGACTTTTGTGGTAGAGGCGTGGAGAGCAGTTTATGGGTTCTTTGTGATTCCTTTTGGGACTTTTGACTTGGTTATGTATATCTGGTTATTTGTTTCTTGCTGGTCTTTTTGTCCTTTAATATTGCAGTTATTTTTTGTTACAATGCTCTACAATTGGGATATTATTTGGCAGGCTCCCAATATGAGGATCTTTCAGGAGCAATAGTTCACTATCAACCAATATCTCACTTCTTTGATGGATTTAGTTGCGTATGTTTCAGTTATTGCCAAGGGCCATATGGGTCACTTAATAACATATCTTTATATTCTTAAAGGTCTTGCTATGCAAGGTAGTCTGTGTCATACCCTTTTCTTTATTCTAGTTCATTGGTTTCCTCCTCAAGTCGATTGGGTGAAGCTGAACTTAGACGGCATGGCTCAAGGCCCCCCAAGTAGAGTGACGACCGGAGTTGTTTTCAGAAATCATATGAGGGTTGTTATTAGTGCTTATTATTTTATATTGGGATTGGCACAACCTTCTTTATGGAGAACTTGGTAGTCATTCAAGGTATATAGTATGCTCACCAACGTGGCTAGCATAGGCTTTGGATTAAATTAGACTATAAAGCAGTTATTCAATGCTCATAATCCTTTTTTTATCTGCCTCTTTGGCGTAGTGCTACGAGTGGTATAACTGCAACCAACTTCTTTTTAGCATGCACTTTTATTACTCTTATATCTGCAAGGAGGGCAATGCTATTGTAGATCATATGGCATCTATGGGCCTCGCTGTGTAAGTTAGTCTGCATCGTGCCCCTCTCTTTATTCCAGTTCATTGGCTTCCTCTTCAGGTTGGTTGGGTGAAACTGAGCACGGATGGCATGGTTTGCGTGATATGTCATCGCTCCCTAATTATAGATTTAGATTCCATTATGCATTTTTTTGTATTGAACTTCTTTTTGCTAATGGTTTCTCTTTAGTCTGGTATGTTTAGTTTTTATGGGCTGGCTTATAAAGCCCATTGGATTGTTATTATTTTGGCTTTTGTTGTTTCTCCAGGTGTGAGAATCCGGGTCTTTCGACCTGTCCTTCTCAGTTTCTTGTTTTGGAGGAAAATGTGTTTTGTAGAGTCGCTAGTTTATTTTTCAAGAAAACAAACAAAAGATCGTACGAAGGATAATTCAAAAATGAACTATCCTTCATACATTTGAAACCAGAGATTTATTAAAAATTTACTTTGCTAGGGTTCGAGAACTACGTTACGAATTGGAAAGGTGTTAGGCACCCAATTCGCCCTTTTGGTCTCTTAATGGATCATGTATTTAATTCATATTTTAGATATCTTGCAAATAGTTTGAATTATTTTCAGAATAGTCTTTTCCTGATAAATTTAGTTTAAAAACAATATTTATGAAATCAAACCCGAGCTCTGCGAGCGCTTACGTATTCATTCGTAGAATAAAATCAGAGTCTCGTAGTTCCGTTTGTTTGGAAACTATTTTTGTATTTTTGTTTTGTTTTGAAAACGTGTCAAAACATGTTTTAGTTTTCTTGTAAAACTTAGGAAAGACTGGTTTTGAAAACAGTAAACTTCTTTGCAAGTTATCTAACATTTTGTATATTAACTCGTATTTAAATGCGGTATTGAAATTTAAGAGAGTTGTAGAAAGACGTACCTGACGTGGTTGAAAAAGAACGATGATCACTTGCTTGCTCCGTTCTCTCTAGAACTTTCTCTCTCTAGAAATGCTCTTTCTAAAAATTTCTCTCTAAGAAGACTTTCTAATAATCTCGACAGAGTTTCTTCTTTCTAAAAACTCTATTGAGTGTTGATAATCCCAAATGAGATCCTAATGGTCCTATTTATAGAGAAATTTTCACCAAAAATGCTTCAAGAGAGGCCAGCCGTAAGGGGTAGCCGTAGGGGGTGCGGCTGGGTACATGTGGTTGGGGTTGTAGTTGGTATGTGCGGTTGGGGCGTGCGGCACGGGCCTACGGTTAGGTCCCAGCCGTACGGCTGGGAGGTAGCCGTGCAGCTGGGGGCTACGGCTGGGACCTGCGGTTGGGTAGCTGTGTGGTTGGGGGGCTGCGGATAGCACTTTGAAAATGCACAGAAACACTTTAAAAAACTCAATTTTTCTAACGGGGCGCTGCCTCGCGCCCTGCGACCTGACCGGGCAGGTCGATCCCCATCATAGTAAGTGAAGTGGCAACATTGGTTGTACTAGACTCCTGATGGATTCAAAGTCAGAGTCTTTCCTAACAGTCTTCTATATGCATGATGACTCAAGACCTGATGTGAAATGTTTGTTTTATAAAAACCCAGTGTTCATGCGAGAGTTGTGGATTGGGGTATTCACACCAGGGAGGTCAAGTTCATGTCCCCCTCCCTTTTCATTTTACACAACCGAGTCTTGACTTTTTAGACTCACTTTCTTTTTTGATATTAATAAAATTATGCTCTACCGCCCTAAAATTTTGGGGCCTTGAGCTTCCAAAAAAACAGTAATTTAAAGAGAACACATGCATAAACGCAAATTACTTCATCGCAAAAAACCTTGATTACACGGAAAACAATAACAACTTGAAAGTAAGTAAGAGTTAAAAAACTAAACATGTGCACTTGAAATAACTTGGGTATGGGGTTGCAATTTTTACCCATATATAACCAGATAATGACAAAATCAAAGTGGTAGCAATCTACGTTGGCTTACAAAAGTTATAAGAGAAAAAACAATTACAAAGGATAAGTATAACGGTTACAATGAAAATTCCTAAATCTATTTACAAAGACAATAGTTACGAACGAGAAAAAAAATCGTCCAAAAGCTATCCGCAGTGCTGGACTAGATTTCCTTGCTGGTGCGAGTGGCATACCCTTGATGCGTGAGGGCATTTTATTGGGTGGTGATGTTGGCACTCCCAAAATCTCTTGAAAACACTCCCACTTTTTATTCGGTCCTTAACAACCGAATAATGTATACGTTATTCGGTTGTGAAGGACCAAATATAGACTTGCAAAAATTTGAAAAAACTTGAAAATGCCTTACTTGGTTGTCAAGAACCGAGTATATAGACTTATATTCAGTCTTCTAACAACCGAATAATAGACACTTTTCTCGGTTGCGAATGACCGAATTAAAGTGGAAGTGTTATCAAGTGTTTTTGGGGGTACCAACATCACCACCCATTTTATTCACATTGTATGGGATGTTGTTGGTGCCGGTTAGTGTGATGCGGCCGTTGCACAAGCCTTGGAATATTAGGGCACAGTGTCTGCCCTACCCTACCGTGTTGGTAAGCTATATATGTTAGAACTTGTGTTTATATTCAAAAAAACACGAGTACATTTTATTGTAAGTTTTGAGAAAATAAAATATTTATTATTTTATTAATCCTCTAATTAATTTTGAAGTTTCAAAATATTAAATCCTCTTATATTATTTCCATTAAAATTATTTATGTTTTATAACTATTGTTGTAATAACTCATTTATTTTGGTATTCTATGGAGATTAATGGAGTGAGTTTATTTTGATACATTATGATATAATTTAATGAGAGGTTTAATGGTGATACACCTATGTTTTCATATATATATATATATTTATATGTTGGGAGATGAAAAGGAAAATGATGATATATTATTCTTTTATAAAATAATTATTTCTTCCTCTCAATACAAAGAAATCATTTTCAGATTAATGTTTTGAATAATAATCCCAACTATAAAATAAAAATATCAAAATACGAGACCATTATTATTTTAGTTAGCACCCAAAGGAAAATGGTATAAGAAATAATTAAAAAATGGATTTCTGACCGATGTACTTTCCTTTAAAAAATGGATGAACATTGGGTACATCCATAGCTATAGTGAAGAGAAAGAACTATAATCTGAAAATGAATTTCTGACTCTATAAATATGGGAGGCTCTCACTTTTTCTTTTGTAATCTATTTAGTAAATAACTAAATATACGTACAATCAAGTGTATTAGCAACGCTCAGAACTGGTCCTCGCAGTTTGTAAACTCTGGGCAAAACTCAAAACAATACTTTTTTATAATTAGATAAATTATTTTTTATATATTAAAAAAATAATTTTATTTGAATTATAAAAAATCCTGCAAAATATCTTACATTTAAATATCCAATTCTCTCTTATTATTTTAAAATCAATATGAATGAAAGAAAAAATATTGGTTTTCCTATAATTTTATCTAGTAGCATGAGAAGATTGAGATTGAATATGAGAAGGAAGATCGAATAAGAGTTAAAGAACTGTTCTCCTACACGCAATTAAAACTTTGGAAGCCTAAGTTTTTTTTTTTCAAAAACTTTCGTTATTAATTAAAGAAAATATTTTTTAATATATATATATACAAATATTTGTTCCCCTCTAAAACTTTGGACTTTGCGCAGTCGTCCTGCCTAACTTGCCTCAGAGCTGGCTGTGTCAATGCCCCATGTAATCTATCTTTTATTTTGGCCAAACGTGCAAATTCAAATTTTCAAATTATATAAAAAAATAATTAACCTTTACTTTTGATATCAATATTACAATTTTTTTTTTCTTTTCCACTATGCTTGCATTATGTTTTAAAAGTATAATAATAATTTTTGCCTTTTATTTTACTTTTAGTTTTTCTTCGACAACTAGTACCTTTAGGTTGAGTAGGCCAATTCTCCAAAAAAGTTGTCAGATGAATGTATCTCTTATTATGAATGTATATCTTCTTATATTTATTTCTAGTAAGTAGAAATTTAAATTACATATATTTTGTGTGAATATTTTTATAATTATATAAAAAATATTTTAGAAAAATATAAATGTGGACAGGGAAACGCAAAAGAGGCCGGAAATTGAACATTCTAGAAAGGAGTTATTTACATAACTTTTTAGATATTTTGGATACAATCGCTAACAATAAAATGGTATAACATATTAAGTAATAGACGTTAGATACATAACAAAATTATTGTTATGATAATTTCAATGGCTCTTTTGGAATTAACAACCATTGCATACAAGGGAATTAATTTTGCCATTGTGTCACAAATCCAACCAACGATGTTAAATTTATCAAGTCATATTATTGTTACTACCATTGTAACAAATATTTACTCCTAATTATGACACAAGAAACCAAAAATTCATTAACATGCATTTCAAAGAGCACAAAAAACTAAAATTTTAATTTAATTTACTTCGAATAGTATAAAAATATACAAATACTTTATATCATTAATTTAATCACGAGTAAAATATAACAAGAGCCTATTTTAAAGGGTAAAGATACAGGCACTCCTAATATCTCTCGGAAGCACTCCCACTTTTCATTTAGTTTTCATAATCAAGTAAGGTGTATGTTACTCGGTTACGAATAATCGAGTAAAAACTTGACAATACCTTAAGGGTGCGTTTGGCATGCCGGATAAGGAGGTAGGATAGGATAGGATAAAGGCCGAATAAGATAAGGGTGCGTTTGGCGCACCGAATAAGGATATAGGATATTATATGATAAAGGCCGGATAGGATAAGAGTCAAAATTAGTCAGATAGAAATTATGCGAGATATAGCAAAGGAATCAGTCGGATAAGGATTAAGCAGGATCGGACATGATAAGGATTAGTCGGATAAAGATTTAATAAACTTTGCATTTGATGAAATTTCGGATTACAAGTCCACATATTATGTAATACAACTTGATTTTCTTTAAAAAACATATCCACCTATAAATATTAAATTGCGGCCCAGCCCAGCCCAGCCCAACCTAAATCAACTCAATCCAACCCATTCTAAAAAAATAAAATAGTTAGAATACTAATGAATTAAATAGCAGTCTAGCCCACTTGATTTTTGTCAATAACTTAGGCCATTATTCTATCCATCTAAACTAACCACTATGCTCTTGGGTTTTTTTGGTCCAAATTGTTTTTTTTTTTGGTCAATGATACTTTTAGTTCACTTAATACATATTATATTATATATTATTTATATAACTAATAAATTGATTCCAGATTCATAAAAAAACCTGAGTAGCATACGGCCATAATAAATTGTATATATTATTAATTTTTTTTAATATGCGCTACTGCACATGATAGACTCAGATGTTCAAGCCTTCAGTGGGAGGGGGAAGGAGAGGGGCTTGAATTTATATATATTATTTATTATACTATTAGAGATTTAGATTATTGTTTGTTCATTTCTTAATTTATTGTTCAGTACTTCAGTTTATTTAATATATATTATATGCAATTTTTTTTTAGACTATTAGAGTATTATTGCTTTCAGGTGGACCAATACTTATATTTTTTTTTCCAAGAGCTTATATTTCAAAGCCTCAGTTTAGTAATCAACCTTCGTATATATTTTAATTAATTTTTCGTTGTATTTCAGAACCTAATCTTAAGGCTTTGAAATTGAAATTTGGAGAAAAATTAGTCTATACAATTTTTAGCCAAACATAAAATTAATTTCAAAATTTCTTATGCTTGGAAAAGGGAAAAAAAATCGTTATTAATATTTTCCCGAATTTTTTGTTTTTTACAAAATTTTCTTTTATTATCAGCCCACCCCAAAGTAAAATCCTGTATTCGCCCTTGCATATACTCAGGCTCAGCTTTCAAGAACTGAGTAACAAATACCTTACTCGATCGCGAATGACTAAATAAAAGTGGAGTGTTATTAAATATTTTTTGAAGTGATAATATCTCTACTTATTTTGAAGATTCTGTCTAGGGTCTCTAAAGTACTTGGGCCCATGAGAACACCGCGTAAGTTTCGGGGGCCATTGGACCGTGATGTGCTTGGGAGTGTCCGAGGTGAGGTGGAATGGGGTTCTCAGGTGCTGTACTATTTTTACTATTTAAACCTAGGTCGCCTTTTGAATGTACCAGGTTAGTCTGATAAAAAGTGTGCAACGTAGGCATGTGCACAAATGATGCTAAATTTAGCAATACTAAAGTTTTGAATAGAACATTAAACCTTTTGTAAACTACAAATGAGAAAAAAGGGCTATATTGATACGGCTGGTAATGTGTTAGGTTTATGCAGGTCTCGATTAGGGTTAAATTCGTGTTAAGTAAAATGTTTTTGTTGGCTCATTTTATTTTTTTATTATTATTTTTACGGAGTACATAAGAGTTTTTGTATTTTTTTCACAAAATTTTGAAATAATGTGACTTGATAAATCATATGATTTAGAAATCTGTGATTTTAAAATCTCATGATTTTCAATTTAAGTGTTCCTTTAAAAAAATTAGAAATTTTTAATATACATTTGTGTAAGTTGAGTCTTAGTGGCCAATAATAAAAGAGAGATAGGATTAAAAAGAGATGGATCAAACATTCTAACTATTACTAACACTTCTTTTTTATTACAAACATTCTAACTATTACTAACACCCATCTAAAGCTATTTTTTTTTAATCCACTCCATGTATAACTCACTACCTTTAATCTATATTAACATTAATTAATATTATTATTATTATTTTATACAAAACCATAATTTTACAACATACATTTTTATGTGTAATATAATTCTTTTTTACACGACTATGAATCCACCAAATCTATAACCAGCACAAAGGGTGAACTGATAACAAGTATAAAAGGTAGACCAATGGGATTTGACAACCACATCGAACCCAAAACCTCCTTATTACGAAGACACAAAGGATATCCATGGGCTACAAGGCCGTTGGCAGATTAACATTAATTATTAGCATAAAACATAATTAAAATATTCTCACTCATCCGCCACCAATCATCACCTCTTTACCACCGCCATCGTTCACTTTCCCCCGCCTCCACCTCCCCCTCGACCTCCACTCTTCCCCCAACCCATATCCATCTCCATCTCTTTTTTCACCATCAACACATGCGCGCACACACACATACACATAAATATGTATACACACGCACAAACTTATAATATATGTAAAATTGGACAAGTGGAGAATGAAAACTTGAATTTTGCTATAGATCATCAAAACTGTCACTTTTCATCTGACATTAACTCACACCCACACCATAATCTTTGCCACCATCATCTTTACTCCTTTGGCTAAATGTGCATGAACACTGACTCAGCTTATGTCAAACGAGTAAGTTTTCACTTAATTACTGCAGTAGCAAGCAAGTGTATTTTTTGACCAACACTAACTAAGGTCATGTTAAATGAGTAAGTGTACACTTGCTTGGCCTATATTAAGTGAGTAAGTGTATACTTACTGACACGATCTCGGATCATCTTTCCTAGCTAGGCTAATGGATCTTTGACCCGTAGTCTATAAACAGACTAAAACCTTGGAATTCGTCGAAAGATGGAGGCGGAAACCTCAACCCAACGCTTAAAGAAGCATGAACCTTGGTATGATCGAAAACCCCACAATTGATTGTGAATGATCAATTGATAAGTCAAGAACCATACGAATAAATCAATTCGTAATCATTCAACAAGTTCTTAAGAACTCAAAGTGAAAACACTCTATTAGAATAATTATCAAAGTCTCCCTAATACAATGAATATAATTCCTTTAAATAGGAGAAACAAAGCTATAGGATCCTAATTAAATTAGGAAACTAATTCTACTTAGAAAAGGAAAATAATAACTCCTAGAATATTCCTAATGCAATAAGGAAACTAATAAACACTCTAAAATAAGCCCAATACATTCCTAATATGACAATACTTTAAATAATAATAATCCTTGGGCTTTAAGAAATATAAAATAAATAAATAAAACTAATTAAATTATTCCACCAGCCGGTCATGAAAGCACGCTAGAAAACAGCTTCAACGTGCCCACACTGAATGCAAACACCTTTTCTAATTTCTTGGCTAAGGTGGGCTAGGCTGGATCACATCATACCCTTCATCTTTAAGAAGATTCGTCCTCGAATCTGGCCTACCCAACCCTCATTACAGCCAGTCTTTCACAACTTCGACAATCGGACGCAACTTTGGAACTTGGAATCTCTCATGCCAATAGAATAAGTACTTTGAATACTTTTCACGCTTCATTCTCAACTTAAATTAAAACAGCTCGAACCTACCATGCCATGAAAATAAATATTGTGAATATTTACAATGCTTGACACTCTTTGCAAATTAAAACACATCAAGCTTTATCTCATACAAGATCTCAAATTTTCTCAATTTTTTGAAAAAGTTCACTAGCTGGTAATTTAGATGAAAATCACATTTATCTACGCCAACAAAATCGATATGCTTAATTTCAAAAATCTTCAAACATAATCCTTTAACTTGAATATCTTCTTCTTTCCCAGTAATCACGTCGTTTGTGTCATTAGCTATCCTTGGAGTTTCATGCATGATGTCTTGTACTTGAACGAGGTCTTCTTGGCGTACTTCTTCATCTTCTTCTTTTTGCAAGCTTGGGACTACACCTTCAACCCACAACTCATCTTCTTCAGCAATCATTTCAATTTCCTCGATCTCATCGGTTTTCGGCTTATTCTCTAATGGCAGCTTAGATATGGCTCGTTTATCTTCTTCTTTCAATTGATTTGGTTTGCCAAAAGATGTATTCGGACTTTGACTTGGCTCTAGGCTTTCCCTCTTCTTAGACTGCTCATAGGCTTCAGCAAACATCTCCTCAAACCTACGAATAAATTCATCAATAAACAAAGAAACCTTCTTCTTGCTACTACCCATATTGTTGTCTCGAACCCGACTTTCTCCAACCTCACCACCATGTCTTCTATTAGTAACAACCGGATCCCATTCATCTTCAAATCTAACTTTACGAGGCTGACTTTTAAATTTCTCTTTAGGAGCTTTATTCAACCGCATGCGCCGTTCAATCTCTAATTGCTTTAATCGAGCACTATCGCGTATAATCTCTTCTTGAAGCCACCTTTCTCCATATTTAAAGTTTAGACAAGACATACTTGCTGCAAAACAAGAATTAGTGTAATAAAGATAATCCTCACCACATTCCCTTTCGTGTTTTGCTTAAAGATATGTCACTCTGATTTTACCGCTTGTGTTTGTCGCTCAAGAATAATAAACCTCACAATTTCACTTTTGGAACTTATCAATCAAGTTCAATAATTCTAAATTTATCGCAAGTTCACCAACAAATCAATCTCACATCCAACAATTCAAATTAGGTAATTCAACAATGAAATTACCAAAGAATTGAATAAGCCAAATTCTAGCAATAATAAGGAGCCAAAGGAATTACTAGAATTGCTAGAATATGCAAAGCGGAGTTTCAAACAAAAAAAAATCAATGAATTTCAAACCCTAACGAGTATAGCCGTAATCAAATTTTTTCTAGGGTTTTCTAGATTTTCTCTACCAAACGGAATTTATATGGACCAAAATTACAAGATAAAAACCCAACAAGAAGCATCAATGAATAATCTAGGGTTTTTGAAATATTTAAACCTCAACAATTGAAACTTTAATGTAACAATATTCGCAAACAAACCCTAACAATAATCAAAATTCGATTCTAGGGTTATTCCAATTAAAAAAATTCTATCCCGTTTTTTTTACTATTCACGTAGCATTATTCACAGCATTGTTCACGCATCACCTTTTTTTTTCAATGCAGGTGCTATCGTAAAACAGAAATAACTTTTAATCTAACCGTTGGATTGGGATAAATTTCGGATATGTTGTTCAGAACGTAATTTTGTTTTTACAACGCTAAAAATTAGGACGATTCGAGGTTGTTTCGATAAAGAAAATCACAAATTTTGACAGGCCAACGAGATTTTGAAAAAAAAACAAATTTGATCTTAACTTTTTTTTTGATGAACTTTGACACATATTTGAAATATGATTCACAAGAATAAAGATCTAGGGTTTCAAGAATCTACTATGAAATTGAAGTAACAAGAAACTAAAGATATAAATTTGGATAGAAAAGTTTCCTCTGATACCAATGACGCGATCTCGGATCATCTTTCCTAGCCAGGCTAAGGGATCCTTGACCCGTAGTCCATAAATAGACTAGAACCTAGGAATTCGTCGAAAAATGAAAAGCGAAAACCTCAACCCAACACTTAAAAAAACATGAACTATGGTATGATCGAAGACGCCACAATTGATTGTGAATGATCAATTGATAAGTCAAGAACAATACGAATAAATCAATTCGTAATAATTCAACAAGTTCTTAAGAACTCAAAGTGAAAACACTCTATTAGAATTATTATCAAAATTTTCTTAATACATTGAATATAGTTCCTTTAAATAGGAGAAACAAAGCTATAGGATCCAAATTCAATTAGGAAACTAATTCTACTTAGAAAAGGAAAATAATAACTCCTAGAATATTCATAGTGCAATAAAGAAACTAATAAACACTCTAAAATAAGCTCAATACATTCGTAATATGACAATACTCTAAATAATAATAATCCTTGGGCTTTAAGAAATATAAAATAAATAAATAAAACTAGTTAAATTATTCCACCAGCTGGTCATGAGAACACGCTAGAAAACAACTTCGGCATGCCCACGCTGAATGTAAACACCTCTTCTAATTTCTTGGCTAAGGTGGGCTAGGCTGGATGACATCACTTACTGGGCCCATGTCAACCAAGTAAGTCTAAACTTAGGCCCATGTTAAGACTCAGCCCATGTCAACCAAGTAATTTTAAACTTACTTGGCCCATGTTAAGAGAATTGGACAATATGTTTAAAATCCGTAGACATTCGCTAGACATAACTCAAGTACATTCATACATACTTGCTTGACAAGGGCGTAGACGTGTTATATCAATTTCAATCACCATAAAATCACTATAAAATCTCTTTCAACTATTTCCTTTCGAAACTAATTTATTTTTTTCTTGGGAGGCATGTAACCAACCACCGTCCCTTAACGGAGTGGACACGGTGGCAGCAACGGAGTGGAGATGGTAGTGACGACAACAAGGGAAATGTAGTTGAATATGGGTTGGCTTAATTGTAACGTCCCGAATCCCGTTAAGATGATTAGACTTTTGGGACCTAGTTAATTCCTGTGTCGTACACCAACGGCGGGTAAAAAGTTAAAAGAAATAAAAAATAACTTGTTTTGAAAACCTTATTTGGAAAATTTTGGCATGTAAAGTTGGTATACTTAATAAACCAGCTTGTAAAAATTAAAACCGTTTTCTTATAAAACATCTACACTAACCATAACATGAAATCCACTCCACATTTAAAGTAGTTATATAAATACAATAAAAATACTATTTACACATCAAAACCGAAGTCCGGTTCTTAAATGAAAGTTTGTATACAATATAATAAAACCAAATCCAAATACAACATAGCCCTTACGTTGAGGACTAAAAAATGGTTTGGTTCAACAGAGGCTTCTAGAAGAGTATACTGTGCCGCACCCCCGAAGCCTATCTTGCAAAACTAGTGAAAATGGGAATAAGCCAAATTCGAGCTTAGTGGGAACTACATAGGTTTATATAGAAAGTACAACTAGCAAACGCAGGCACTTACAACTTTTATAAAAGGTAAGTATCGTAGTATAATACTGTAATATGAAAATAGTGCAAAAGCAACACACACACATGCATGCTTAACCCCACTAGGATTCCTATCCTAGACATCGGAAGCTATCCACTCAATTAATCATTCTCACCCCTACATTCCATAACTATCAAGTTACATGTGTTCACTGTAGGTAATTAGGGCAGTAATCATGCATCACATACACTAATTTATGCACTAATCATTAAACCCTAGGATCTATACAGTTCAATAAAAATCGATAGAAGACATACCTTGTATGAGATTCGAATTAAAATCAATGAACACGGTGGACAGAACCTTCTGTTGTTGTCGTTCTAGCGTTGAAAACACAACGCCTCTACGGTATGCACACACGAACGAGATCGGATCCTTGCTTGGTGTATTAGCGCCTTTAGGGTTCTCACACTATTTTCGTACTCTACCTCTGTTTCTCTCACTAACGGTCAAGAGGAACAATGGTCCCTTTTAGATGGGAACCCTAGTGAGAAACCCTAAGCAACAAAACGAATTAGGCCCAAGTCCAACTTGGCCCATTTTCAATTCGTTTTGATCCAACTCATTTTGGTGTGCGACCCTGTAAGTTTATACTCTTTGGCAGTATAATTAAAAGCCCGTTTGATTATACAAAATAGTAAGCGGTCTCTAGTAAAACATTACTAGTACCCAAAGGGTATAATGGTCAAAACAACACAACCTTAAATTGATATTCCACATATTAACTCTTTTTGTCAATCGATATCTAGATTGAACACAAGACTAGGCAAGTGTCATTCTTGTATAGTTCAATCTTTATTTCTTGATCTCTAAGTATAATTAATTTAAAACAAATGACATCTCATTTGTGCATGGCCATGCAAATATTAATTATACTTATCGAAAGGCCCAACGATATCTCTCTCATTATATGAGAGTGACAAATCCCATCTTGATCAGTCACATACCTCTACATAGTTCATAGTATGCTCGATCATCATCTTTATAAGTACTCGGTCAAGAGCAACGTTTGATAATGCCTAACATGCTAATCCCTATGTTGGTAACCATGGCGATCTCAGGTCTGAGGATAATACGATATCATAAATGGGGAACATCACTGATGACATTATGTAACACTCCTCGCAGTGTCCCCAAAGCGGGTCGGTCCAATACTTTGTTCCCTAACAAGTATCAGTATGTTCAATTTGATATCTCCATA
Organism: Lonicera japonica; assembly: GCA_021464415.1. Lineage (NCBI taxonomy): Eukaryota > Viridiplantae > Streptophyta > Magnoliopsida > Dipsacales > Caprifoliaceae > Lonicera > Lonicera japonica. The sequence goes on along the minus strand of JAKCWG010000069.1, from coordinate 18,620 downwards.
TCCATGACTTGTGGAATATAGTCATCAGCTGACCCATACTCTAATCATTATATCAATGTGATCCTAGGTTATTGACACATGATCAGGGACATCTAAACAATATTATTATAACATTACTAGCATCCCATAATCTAGTCACGTACTTGATGAACTAGTATTAATAAATATTATTTACAAGAGAATATAAAGTAAAATGAAATAAATTTTATAAATGACAATAAGCATAAGATATCCAAGTACAAATCATAATATACAAATAGTTCTATGACATATCTCTTTCAGTCTCCCACTTGTACTAGGACCATTCATTCATAAAACGAATGCCTAATGCACTAAAATGACGATCATGTTTAGATTGAGAAAGTGGCTTAGTCAAAGGATCAGCTACATTCTCGTCTGTGGGAACCTTGCATATCTTTACATCACCATTACTGATAAACTCACGAATGAGGTGATAACGTCTCTGAATATGTTTGGACTTTTGGTGCAGCCTTGGCTTTTTAGCCTGAGCAATAGCTCCATTGTTGTCACAATACAAATCCACTGGATTGGTGCTACTAGGAATGACACCAAGTTCAGTGATAAACTTCTTTATCCATACTGATTCCTTTGAAGCAGCAACATATTCAGCCTCTATTGTAGAATCAGCAACTGTGGCTTGCTTAGAACTCTTCCAACTCACAGCTCCACCATTGAGACAAAACACAAAACCGGATTGTGATCTGAAATCATCCTTATCTGATTGAAAACCAGAATCCATGTACCCATTTATAACCAACTCTTCTTCCCCACCATAAATCAAGAATATATCCCTAGTTCTTCTTAAGTACATGAGGATATTCTTGACAGCGGTCCATTGACTCTCACCTGGATCTGACTAGTATCTGCTAGTCATGCTCAATGCGCATGCTACATCGAGACGAGTACACAACATAGCGTACATGATAGAACCTATAGCCGAAGCATAAGGGATTCTACTCATGCGATCTCGCTCATCTTGTGTCTGAGGACACTGAGTCTTGCTGAGTGTTGTACCATGTGTCATTGGCAAGAACCCTCTTTTAGAGTCTTGCATGTTGAACCTACGTAAAACTTTGTCAATGTAATTACTTTGACTCAGTCCTATTAGTTTTCTTGATTTATCTCTATAGATCTTGATTCCTAATATGTAGGCTGCTTCGCCCAAATCTTTCATTGAGAAACATTTTCCCAGCCAGGTCTTAACAGACTCAAGTATAGGAATATCATTCCCAATGAGTAGTATGTCATCTACATACAATACCAGAAAGACTATCGCGCTCCCACTAATTTTCTTGTATACACAAGGTTCCTCTTCGTTCTTTCTGAAATTAAACTCTTTGATAGTTTCATCGAAACGAAGATTCCAGCTCCGAGGTGCTTGCTTAAGACCATATATGGATCTTTTAAGCTTGTATACCTTGTTAGCATTTCTTGGATCGACAAAACCTTCAGGTTGTGTCATGTACACATCCTCTTCAAGGTATCCATTGAGGAAAGCAGTTTTGACATCCATTTGCCATATTTCATAGTCATAATATGCGGCAATGCTTAAAAGGATCCGGATTGATTTAAACATGGCAACTGGCGAAAAGGATTCATCATAGTCAATACCATGGATTTGTCGATATCCTTTTGCAACCAATCAAGCTTTATAGACATCGATCTTGCCATCTTTATCAATCTTAATTTTGAAAACCCATTTGCAACCTATGGCTCTACAGCCATTTGGCATGTCAACCAAGTCTCATACTTGATTGTCATGCATGGATTTTATTTCGGATTTCATAGCTTCTAGCCATTTCTCGGAACTAGAACTCTCCATTGTTTCTTTGAAAGTCAAGGGCTCATTGTTGTCTAACAACACTATGTCTTGCTCATCTGAGACGAAAAGTGATAATCTCTCAGGTTCGCGACGTGGCCTATTTGACCTACGTAAAACTGTAACTTCTTCAAGAGTTTCTGCAACTATTTGCATACTTTGTTGAGGCTCTTCATTAAGATTACTATCATCTCAAATTTTTTCAAGATGTATCGTGCTCCCACTGTTTTCTTTGGAAAGAAATTCTCTTTCTAAGAAAACTCCATTCCGAGCTACAAACAATTTGTTCTCGGTTGGATTATAGAAATAATATCCTTTAGTTTCCTTAGGATATCCTACGAAGAAGCATTTATCAGATTTGGGTTCCAATTTAGTTGTGATTAGTCGTCTGACGAAAACGTCACAACCCTAAATCTTTAGAAAAGACAGACTTGGAACCTTTTCAGTCCATAACTCATTAGGTGTCTTTTCTACAGCCTTAGATGTAGATCTGTTTAGTGTAAACGCTGCGGTTTCAAGAGCGTATCCCCAAAATTATATTGGAAGATATGTCTGACTCATCATTGATCGAACCATGTCTAACAGTGTTCGATTTCTCCTTTCAGATACACCATTCTATTGTGGTGTTCCTGGTGGAGTAAGTTGTGAAACAATTCCACAACTCTTAAGATGATCATTAAATTCTTGGCTTAAGTATTCTCCTCCTCGATCTGATCGAAGAGCTTTAATAGTCTTGCCAAGTTGATTTTGTACCTCATTTTGAAATTCCTTGAACTTTTCAAAAGATTCCGATTTATGTTTTATCAAGTAAACATAACCATATCTACTGAAATCATCAGTAAATGTGATGAAGTACTGATATCCTCCTCTGGCAGTTGTGTTTAGTGGTCCACATACATCAGTATGAATAAGGGCTAAAAGATCACTTGCCCTATCATTGTTACCATTGAAAGGGCTCTTAGTCATCTTTCCCAACAAACAAGATTCACATCGTTCAAAAGACTGAAAATCAAATGAATTTAGAAGACCATCTTTATGGAGCTTCAACATGCGTTTCTCATTTATATGGCCTAAACGACAATGCCATAAATAAGTAGGATTCGAATCATCAGACTTGATTCTCTTGTTATTTACGTTATAAACAGGTATTTCAAGATTTAGAATATAAAGACCATCCAATAATTGTCCAATACCATATTGCATATTATTCAAAGAAAATGAACAACGTTTGTCTTTAAAATTGAATTCAAAACCTTCTTCGTCTAACAAAGAAATAGAAATAATGTTTCTACTAAAAGCAGGCACATAGTAACAATTATTTAATTCTAAAATCAATCCTGAAGGCAAAGGAATCTCAAATGTTCCTACAGCTAGAGCGACAACTTTTGCTCGATTTCCAACGCGTAGGTCCACTTCTCCTTTAGCCAGCTTCCTACTCCTTTTGAGTCCCTGTACATTTGCACAAATGTGAGATGCACTACCAATATCTAATACCCAAGAAGTAGAAGAAGCTGAAGTAACATTTACTTCTATAACGTAAGTACCTGAAGACGAAGGGGCTAGTCCCTTCTTTTTGTCGTCAAGGTATTTCTTGCAGTTTCTCTTCCAATGACCCTTTTCATTGCAGTGAAAACATATCATTTCAGCTTGTGGATTAGGCTTGGGCTCAGAATTTTTCTTCTTGTTGTTCCAGTTCTTAATTTGAGCTTTACCCTTGCCTTTGGCATTGGACTTTCCTTTGCCATTTCCACCTTTCTTGAAACCCTTTCCCTTTTGAACCATCAGAACATTATTCTTACCTTTCTTAACAATGTTCTGCTCAGCTATTTTCAGCATCCCATGCAGCTCAGTTAATGTCCTTTCCAGGCTGTGCATATTGAAGTTCATAATGAAACCATCATATGACTCAGGCAGCGACTGAAGAATGACATCAGTGGCCAACTCTTGGCTAATGGTTGTCCCCAACCTTTCTAGGTGATCAATGTACCCAATCATTTTGAGTACATGAGGACTGACTGAGCCTCCCTCGGGAAGCTTGCATAAAAACAAAGACTTAGTAGTCTCGAAGCGTTCGACTCGAGCTTGTTCTTGAAACAAACTCTTCAGTTCCTTAACCATGTCGAATGCATTCATATTTTCAAACTGCTTCTGCAGATCAGCATTCATGCTAGCAAGCATGAGACATGAAACATTTAACTCATCATTTAGATGCTTCTGATATGCATCTTTCTGTGCACGAGGAGCATTAGCTGCAGGTTCTTCAGGAATAGCATTTTCGAGGACATAATCTTTCCTCTCCTGTTTGAGAACAATTCTCAAATTCCTAAACCAGTCTGGGAAGTTGGTTGTATTTAGTTTTTACTTCTCAAGGACAGATCGCAACGAAAAAGCGGTTGTGTTATTGTTCGTCATCTATCTATAGCAAAATAACATATGCAAACATTTAATATGCTTATTTTAAAAAAATTCCTACTATGTCTTACATGCAATTGTTCCATTAGGACATAGTAGGTCCAAGATCCATATTACACAAGGTATTAAGAAAGCTTTGGCTTTTCACTTAAACTTTGTTAATAAGGTAAGCAACATTTGTTAATTACATTCTATGCAACTCTTGATTTGTTGAGTTTTACATCTTATGTTTCGGCTTCTCAACACTTTGCCTCAAGGCCCAAAACCGTTTTGATGGCCTTGTGAAATCAAACCAACACTTTTCTGACTTATGGATGTCCAACTTCCATTCTATTAATTTATGATGATCTAAGATAACCCCGCTTTGGCAGGCGTCTTCTATAATAATCATAAAATTAATAGTTATCAGTATTGGAAAGGCACAAATAATTTCTTTTGTTCTAGGGACATAAATATGCAGTCTCACAATAATACAACAGAATATTTAAACAAGCATAAACCAATAAATATGTGATATAGTATGGCCAGAGATATAAAGCTACTAATTAACTATGCTCTCCATCCTTTGTAGCTTTGGACATTCCAAAGTTCTTGGCTATCTTCTCTTGTGATAAGGGATCCTCCATTTTTTATGCGAGGTAATATACAAAAATTGTACAGCCTAATACAAGAGACTAGTAATATAAAATTACATTGCAATATTTAATTTGGCCATACTATAATATAAAATTACATTGCAATATTACAATAAAAACTAGACGACGCACAGGTCGTATTTAGTTTGGCCATACTATATCACTATAAATTATAATCCTGCAAGTTAGTATTATCCCATAACACAACATATTGCATACACATAAATGCGAAAATTAAATTTAATCAATTATTAAATAAACACTAAGGGGTCGAGGGGCAATGCCCCCGCGGGGTTTGGGGCAGCGCCCCAACCGGGGTCCGGGGGGGACACCCCGGCGGCGGTGTATGACCTGCAAGAGAATCACACCTCTGCCACCGTGGAGAATTTGAACGATTTCAAATTATTTTCTCCAGAAACGTGTCTAACCATATTAGACAGATTTGTCTAGATTAATCATATTAATCTGTCCTATCTCATTAATCAAATTAATCGTGAAGAACCCTATAGCCGTGATCTTATCAGGTCTATAATGATTGCGTAAACCCTAACAGAACGATTATGACATGCTTGTATGATAATTGCGGAATAAAATCATGACAGCATAAAGATCCTAATCGAGTAACATGCCAAAAGATGAACCCTAACCGAAAACGGCTTAACAGAATCATGAACATGTCGATAACAGTCATACAGTAATCAGGTTTTTGACATATCAGATCTCTATTAATCAGATTATAAAAGGACATATCGTATATGCAAACTAATTAACGAAAACAGAAACATGCTACAGAAAATGATTAACCCATTAATCGATATTAATAAAACCTAGCATGATACTAAAATTCGAATATGATATTAATCGAAATTTAAACGAGAACAGATCTTCAAGTTATAAAACGACTATAATCATGATCGAAAATTAAAGAACAGTAAATAACCTCCCTCTGATACCACTATAGGTAATTAGGGCAGTAATCATGCATCACATACAATAATTTATGCACTAATCATTAAACCCTAGGATCTATACAGTTCAATAAAAATCGATAGAAGACATACCTTGTATGAGATTCGAATTAAAATCAATGAACACGGTTGACATAACCTTCTGTTATTGTCGTTCTAGCGTTAAAAATACAACGCCTCTACGGTATGCACACACGAACGAGATCGGATCCTTGCTTGGTGTACTAGCGCCTTTAGGGTTCTCACACTAATTTCGTACTCTGCCTCTGTTTCTCTCACTAACGGCCAAGAGGAACAATGGTCCCTTTTAGATGGGAACCCTAGTGAGAAACCCTAAGCAACAAAACGAATTAGGCCCAAGTCCAACTTGGCCCATTTTCAATTCGTTTTGATCCAACTCGTTTTGGTGTGCGACCCTGTAGGTTTATACTCTTTGGCAGTATAATTAAAAGCCCGTTTTATTATACGAAATAGTAAGCGGTCTCTAGTAAAACATTACTATTACCCAAAGGGTATAATGGTCAAAACAACACAACCTTAAATTGATATTCCACATATTAACTCCTTTTGTCAATCGATATCTAGATTGAATACAAAACTAGGCAAGTGTCATTCTTGTATAGTTCAATCTTTATTTCTTGATCTCTAAGTATAATTAATCTAAAACAAATGACATCTCATTTGTGCATGGCCATGCAAATATTAATTATACTTATCAAGGGGCCCAACGATATCTTTCTCATTATATGAGAGTGACAAATCCTATCTTGATCAGCCACATACCTCTACATAGTTCATAGTATGCTCGATCATCATCTTTATAATTACTCGGTCAAGAGCAACGTTTGATAATGCCTAACATGCTAATCCCTATGTTGGTAACCATGGCGATCTCAGGTCTGAGGATAATACGATATCACAAATGGGGAACATCACTGATGATATTATGTAACACTCCTCGCAGTGTCCCCAAAGCGGGTCGGTCCAATACTTTATTCCCTAACAAGTATCAGTATGTTCAACTTGATATCTCCATATCCATGACTTGTGGAATATAGTCATCAGTTGACCCATACTCTAATCATTATATCAATGTGATCCTAGGTTATTGACACATGATCAGGGACATCTAAACAATATTATTATAACATTACTAGCATCCCACAATCTAGTCAAGTACTTGATGAACTAGTATTAATAAATATTATTTACAAGAGAATATAAAGTAAAATGAAATAAACTTTATAAATGACAATAAGCATAAGATATCCAAGTACAAATCATAATATATGAATATTCCTAGGACATATCTCTTTCACGTCCTTCTAGGTGTTAATGATCTACAATCATCTATTCTTATCACTAGCTTTTTAGGGTTCGTCATGCTATGGTATTATTAAATTTTCACTTTGATTATAGTGTATTATGATACTCGTCATCTCGTTCAATTTCTAGGTATAGTTTATCACTTTCGTATAAGTATATTATGGAATTCGGTCAAGCACTCACAGTCCAATGTGCATCTCATATTACTTGCTTATATTTCTAGTTTAATTGTTAATCTTTAATGTTCATTATTATCCGGCCAATAATTCCAATTATATCTACGTATATTTTCGTACATGAATTTCCATATTAATAACCGAGGCAATATTCAAATGAACAGAAGATATGATACAATACAAATAACAACAATAATTATTATAACAATACATCATGTTTGTCCTCGTATCACATCTCTAGTATAAAGCCCCAGTTTCACCCCACGGTCGACTAGGCCTAGAGCAAAGGTCCCCAAAGGATCCTAAGCTCTAAACTACTCATGTCTCTTCTAAGTGAAAGAACCGCCGAGGGACTAAGTCCTTGCATGTAATTCATTTGGAGATAAACCCACGCAAGACATTTTTCCAGGGACAACATTCCAAATATTTAACAAAAAGAACGCCTGTACAAGCACGTTCCTCTGAGGACATAATTACACTAGGATACATTTGCCCTATCAGGTGACTACCCAGTCAGACATAGTTTTCTTGGTAGTGTCATAAGAAACTATTTCGTTGCCAGGGAAACTCGTACTCCCCGGTCTTTTAGTCTCAGCCCTCATCTAAAAATCGCTTTCTTGGGGTCCGTCTTCATCTATGGGAAAGAAAAATACAATCAAAGTATCACAATGATATCATCTGAGACGTAAATCTCAATAATCTTAACAAATGTCCAAGCATCCAACCAGGTTTGCATTTTTGGCCTTTTGCCCATGTGGTAGTAGCGCCTCATGTTAGTTTCTATGCATGGTTTCGGGTCTTTCACCTAGGAGATTCTGTCCTAACTTATTCAGCTCCATACTAGGTAACCATAACTAGGACCTAATATGGACTAGGCAATATAGCAATGCAGCCGAGTTTATGTATTTATCCACCATTATACAAATTGTATCAACAACCAAAGTTTACATTAATAAAAAGATCCACAAACCACTCAACAAGTTATAAACCATACAATCACCCATATTTGGCATACCACACTCCAAACAATTAAATTAAGTATGAAACCCAGCACTTGAGCCATTACTAACAATTATAGAGTAATGTAATGAAATATATATGTGTCGTGTTTAATACCAAATTAATTATTTATTGCATGGCTCATCACTATACATTTAACGCGCGGATAAACTAGAATTAACCCTGCAATTCATATCCATGATTTCAAAGTTCACCATTACCCATCCTTTACAGCTAATATGTATATTATCGATCGTTTTACGTGATATAGTATACGTTTACATTAATATAAAGATCCACATGCCACTTAACAAGTTATAAAGCATGCAATCACCTGTATTTGTCATTTCACACTCTATACAATTAAATTGCGTATGAAGCCTAGCACTTGAGCCATCAATAACAATTATAGAATAATGTAATGAAATATATACGTGTTTTTTAATACCAAATTAATTATTTATCACATGGCTCATCACTATACATTTAACTCGTGGATAAACTAAAATTAACCGTGTAATTCCTATCCATGATTTCAAAGTTCACCATTACCCATCCTTTACGGCCAATGTGTATATTATCGATCGTTTTACATGATATATTATATGTTTTATGTTTAACCAAGGCTCCACCATTTTATCCGGGCATATACATCTCTCTATACAAGCCAAGCATAAATTTTATGGTTTTCGTCTAATCGATGTGGTTGCGGTAAACTAGGCTCCTTTGATTACTACTACGGCAATTTACACCCCACCAAATGACGTTTATGACATTTCTAAAATGTATCAAGGTTGTATTCTCACCAATAATCCTAATAATGGTTTATATTAGCCAGTAAACTCAAAAGTTATCGCTTACTATTCCACCTTGTTGGGTTTTGGTGTAATTCTTATAGATAATGTCTTATACATTATATCAATAGTATAATTATGTATATCTATGGTTCATAGCCCCTATTTAACCATTAAACAGGCTCAATTCCCAAAATCTCCAAACTTTTAGTTCATTCACTTTATACAAAATGGGTTTAATACTTTAATGTAAATATCCAAGTGTAGAGGCCAAAATCATGAAATTAATTGTGCATACATGTTATTTTAGTGATAATCTACTAATATTAAACACTAATTTGAGATTGATTAGCCCATCCCATATGAGATACGTACAACCTAGGGTTTGTCATAAAAATCCTTAATTTTAAATAAGAGTACATGGAAGACCGTCTAAAGAAGAAAGGCAAAACAAAATCCTCTCAAGATGTACTCAGGGAAAGGTAAGAAGCTGGTGACCTAGCTGTCGATATTCTTGGTAAACCTTTGGAAAGTTTGACTTCTTTGTCTTCTACAATGGTGAACATTCAAACCCCTCTAGAGATTTTAAGCTGTTCTTCTCAACCACCCCGGCCAAACTAACACTACCAAAACCACCTACTATTTCTCCTTATTAACAAAATGCCCTGAAACAGTTAGCCAAATCTCCATCAAGCTCTTTTAAACACCACCAGCCCAAGAACCTATCCCCTTCTACATGTTTGACCCTTCATCTCCTGACTATAAGGACAAATACCTAAGCCTTGAAGAATTTCAGGACACCCAGCAAAGGACTAAACATGCGTGGAAGGTCAAAAATAGTATCTCTATTGATCCGCATGGTGAACCCAGATCTGCGAACGTTGCTGAAGCAGCATTAAATTGGCAAGCGAAAAATGTTGTTGCTCAAAATCAAGTACTCACCCGCATAACCAACTCACAAGATTGCTTACAGACAAAAATGACCTCGTTAGATGCTTTGGTACAAGAACTCAAAGGGAAAATTCAAGAAGTATGGCTTCCTAGTATTCATCACGTACCAAGATCGATCTTGCTCTAGGCAAAAAGTGCACTGTTGATATTTTGGTCATAACTTCTTTGTTCAGAATTCCGGTTCAAACGATCTATATATCAATGAAAAGGCGACTCGAAGACCTACAACTTTAATCAAGGAATTTCCCTCAAATTGTAGCTATATTAATACTATAAACCCATAGAAGATAGCAATCAGCCATTACGCTACTGAACAATCAAATTTTAACAATCGGCTTGCTTCACACGCATTTTTGACCCATGTGAAGCATAAATTGAATTTCACTCAAAACATGAAAGTTGTAGAATGGATGAAGGCCTAACTAGCGGCATAAGTGAGGAATCAATTGGATAAGAAATGGAAAAGTTATGACTTCTCAAAGATTGCTAAAATTCAGGAATCGCTAAAGTAAAAACACATGATTAACATCTCGACTTCAATTCGGACCACTCGAATTATGAAACGATTGTTCTCATAAACTTAATATGCCTAATATGACATATTATAAGTGTTGAGTCAGCTATGAAGGGTCTAGAACTGAAAGTTCATGCCTTAACAGACATTAAGAATTAACCGGCTTAAGAGGAGGATTATGTGGAAAATGGGAGACGGGTATTATATTAATGTGTGGGGCGTTGATTTGTGTTAATTAGTTAATAGTTAATTGTGAAGATTTGATTTTTAATATGGGGTATTTCTAATTAAAAAAGGGGGTATCATTATCACCGCCCAAAATATGTTCAAAAACAATCCTTTTAGTTAACAAATGACACAACCTGATTCCTTTTAACTTATAAATTTAAAATGATAAATTTGGAACAACAGAAATAAATCATCACAAAAATTGGAAAACTTGAGTAAAACTTTTGACTTTTATTAGTTTTATATGTTGGGTTTCTTTTGAACTAAAATAAAATAACATAGGTGCCCTTAACTAAACAAATATTCATTAACTAGTCTCAAACAGTTGGTTCTTGGGCTTGCAAATATACCAAATATGATTTGTTAAACAATATAAGTTCACCCGTTACCCGTACCATTCAAGTTTTACTTACAAATGGTAATTTTGAATTGATTCGTGTTGCGTCACAAATTGCTGGACCTAACTCTAGTGCGGGATCCCAAATTTCGAATTTGGGGGACCCAGAATACAGGCAATTATATATATATATATATATAAATGCAATTAACATAAAAACAAACTTAAAATAAGTTAACTAAGTAAGAGTTGTATTAGTCACGTTTTGTTTTCTATGTATCTACTGATAAATCAGTAAATCCTATTATTTGCAAGATTAGAGTTAAGAAGGCTCAAGCATACCCAAAAGGTTATAAATTTTGCTTATAAAAACTTCTAAGGAGGCCCAATAAAATATAACATATTTATACATAACAACTAATACTATTTTTACTACTAAAACTTTCAAAATCTAACGGGCGGGGGTGGATTGGCTATTGCCCAACTCTTTATAGCTATCGAAATTTCGTATATGGTAGGATGATATGCTTTTATTTTTATTTTTTTAAAAAAAGAATATCTAATTCTCTCCCTTTTTTATTAGAAATGAAATCCAAAATCTTCTCGATCCAAGTGCCTGCTTTTACTATAAAACTAACCCACTTGTTTGTACACTTTATTTATTTATTTAATTAGTGGAAGTGGGATGATGTTCTAAAGAAGAGTAGTAAACATTGCAATTATAATTATTAAAAGAAAGGGGTGACCAAAAACGTACCAAACAAAGAAAAGGCGAGGCAAGGGGGGAGGTGGGGTGGGATGGGGTGAGGTGGGGGAAGAGAGAAGCATGCATGAATATGGTAATTTTGCATTTGGTGGTATGTTGTTTTGGTGCATGTTTGTATACCCCATATGTGTGATTTTTTCTTTTTCATATTTTTCTTTTTTGGGTTTTATATATGTAGAATAGATATCTATATAAGTGCAAATGCACTCCCCCCCTCCCCTCCCAACCTCTCTCTATTGAGTCCAATCCCAATCCTTGATGCGTGGGGGAATTAGCTCTCTCTCCCATTTCAGCGCCGCCTCTCTTCTTGAACACTTCCCCATTTTCTCCCCTTGATTTCACTCTGCAATTCTCTCTTATTCTTTCCACCCGCTCACTCCAACAATTAATCAATGGCTTGATCATCATCTTTTCTTGGATAGGTAAGTCTCATTTAGTAATTTCCTTTTTTTCTCTCAATCTGATTTTCAATTTCTTTTTTGGGGTTTTTTGTATTGATCTTCCTATCTGATGAAAGGCTACAATTCATGGTTTTTTGTTTTTTACCTTATTAATTAATTATATTTAATTTTGATTTGTTTTGTTTAAGATTGTGTGGACGTCAAAATCGAGGAAAGTGTTATGTAAGACTTGGTCTGCTGACTTGGATGATAATGACGTCTCTTGTATACTATAGTGTTTAGTATAGTATTTATATTTATTTATGCTTCCACTATTTAAAAAAAAAAATCCTGAATTGGTTGTCTTCACCCAAGAACTGGGTTTTTGTTCTTAATCATGATTTTGTTGATCTATTTTATGTAGAACATGATCAATGCCCCAATTGTAAGTTCTCTTTTGAATTCCGGAAAAAAGAGGGTCTGATTGTTTAGTGCTTGTTTGGTTCGAGTTTTTGTTTGTTCTTGGAACCTAAAACTATTAATTTCACATGGAAAATTTTAGATTTATCAATTTATGATTCAACCTCTTGGTATGAATTGTAAGAGTCTTCTACTATGAATTTTCAATTTTAGGTTTTCAGGATCGAACCAAAACTCGAAACGAACGAGCAAATGCATATTTAATTATTGCTTTTTAACACATGGAAATGATCTTCTAGCACAGAATAACATGTGAGTAGAACAATTCATTTTGAGGTGAATGATTTTTGTGTAGTTGAATTGGTGGGCTTTGCTCAACAAGAAAAGGATATCACTTTTCGAAATGTAATTGTTGATTCCTATACAGCTACTTATTGAATTACGGTTTGTAAGGATGTTGATACTGATGATGATGTTGATGATGTTGTGGTCTGTATTTAATTTTTTGTTTGGAATGTATAGCGAAGAATCTCATGTGATAGATGGGTTTTTCACAATGTAGAATCTTGTTCGATTGAAGGGACTTTCTGGTTATCAACATTGCTTATCAACGGCACTCCCCGGTAGACCTTGCTCATTTTGGTGAAGAGTGAGGAGATACATTACTGCCTAGCATTCACGAAAGAAGAAAAAGAAAAGGGTAATGGAAAAGAGAATAAACGAAATTGAGTTTGATGAATTCGAAAAGCTTCTTGGTGAGATTCCATCTGCCACTTCAGGGAATCCTCATCCCGAGGAATCTTTGGCCTCCATTTTTGCAAAGAGGACATTGAATGAGAATCATACTGGTTTGACCGATCGAAAAACATCGGCCAAGGAAATTCAGAATTCAACCGTCAAGATGGTTCAACAAGAAGAAGAAGAGGGCGAAGAAGAACCTAATCTTCCCGATGACCAGTCAATACTGACATCAGCATTCTCAGAGTTGAGCTTCAAAGATGGTAGTGCAGTGGCTGTGATGGGACCCCCAGTCCTCTTCCTCCTATGGTCAATTACAATCAAAACACCCCTCTGTTTTATTGAATGGGCAATACACAGCAGCTAGTGCCTTAAAGAAATGCCACCCTCCCAACGGGGTGGATCAACGAGTGATGTTGGTTCGATCACCAAATAACCCATCTAACACTTTCGCCTCGAATGTTCAAGAACTCAAGAAGCAGCAGCAAATTGATTACTGCCAGCAGCCTGTTGATGATTTCTCTGGTGTGCCATTAACACTTTCTGGTGTACAAGGCTTTCAACTTCTTCCGAATATGCCGCCTCCTGTTCCACAGTCGAGTTTCCCCCTAGTAGTAGATATATGGATGCCCAGTCGCCACTACCTTACATTCACCATCCGCGCAGCAACTAAGCCAACAGCCTCAGATAACATGGAGGCAAATGGAACACGAACAGTACTATTATAGAATGCATCAGCAATACCTTTACTTGCAGCAGCAGCAACAGCAGCTTCGTAATCAGCCGCAGTTTCAAGACAATAGGAATGCGGTAACAAGGCTAATCAATCGGACGGCACAGAAAACACATACTGAAAGATGCAACCAAGACCCCTTTTGGAACGAGGCCACAATTCCACATAGCATAAACCAATCTAGTAGTCCCACCCTTTCCTGTTCAGATTATAATATAGTGCAACAACGTTTACACCAAGCTGGAAAGCACAATTTTCCCGAGAAAATTCTAACGAGGTCGCACGGAATAAATTCTCTTAGGTCTGTTAAGTTCGGGTCCTTTGGAGGAACGGAACCACCTCTTGCTAATAATATCAACAACCAAAATGGAAGAGTTTTGACAAATGGTGGTTACTGCAGTTTGTCCAATCCAAATGTCGGGTTCCAGTTTGACGGTTTGAGCTCAAAAAGCTCATCCCCCGATATGGTTGATCTTAAGCATAGCAATAATAGTAGTATATAGTAGTTTGAGGCAATGGTTCAGAGATGTGGCTCCATAGACGAATATATCGGAATATAATATTTATGGCGAAGGACCAACATGGGTGCCGGTTTTTACAAAGGAAGTTCACTGAGGGGACCAAAGATGATGTGGAAAAGATATTTCTTGAGATTATTGTGCACATTGTGGAATTGATGACCGACCCTTTTGGGAATTACCTTGTTCAGAAGCTGCTTGAAGTGTGCGATGAGGACCAGCAGATGCAGATACTTCATGCTATCACTCGAAAACCCGGGGATCTTGTTAGGATTTCTTGTGACATGCACGGGTGGGTTTTCTCTCATCATTTCTTCTCTCTCTCTCTCTGGTGCATCTACTAAATATATTATATAAGTAATGCAGGACTCGAGCTGTGCAGAAGGTCATCGAAACCCTGAAGACACCAGAGCAGGTCTCCATTGTTGTTTCTTCACTCAAGCCTGGTATTGTTACTTTGATCAAAAACATGAATGGAAATCATGTGGCCCAACGCTGCTTGCAATACTTAACCCCTCAATATAGCGAGGTAAGGAACGCTACTCTGCTGCTGCACCTACAAGTCTTGCGTGATACATCATACATCATATCATTTTTGTTTCACTAATTTGAAAGAAGAATCTTTTTGGACTGTTGTTCTTTATATGGTTCTATATACATAAACATGACACAAATGCTCAAAAACCACACAAATATATGTACACAGCGCAAGTCTTTTAGGCTTTTACTATAACTTCATTTACTTGTCGGGTGATATAGGATCGGGTGTTAAGTATCTTATTTATGTAATTATGTCTGAACATATATACCAGTGTGGTCAGCAGAAAGCTATCATGTTAAGCAATCTTTTCTCTAATATTTTGATTATTTCAGAATATGTATTCCTTTCAACAGTATGAATAGGCAACATGATCTTGTGACTCTTTTAGAGAGTTCTTGAATCACGAATACTACCGTTTGTTTATCCTTTGGATTCTTTGACAAGTATTTAGCAATTTCTCCATTCTGACAAAATTTATCCCCGATAATTCAATTATATTCCTTATTTAAGTGCTAGCAAGTTTTTTTTCCTTTTTTTTTTTGGCAAAATTTATATGTTATTGCAAACAACAAACTATACAAGCAATGGATAAACTAGTAGTTTACTATCATTGATGTTCACTCTTTACTTATCAGACAACTCAACCAATCTTAGCCTGTCACCTCCATGAATCTACTCTAATATTATCCTCAACCAATCTTATTGAGAATAAAGCAGTCCTTGCCTTGGCGGTAAGTCGAAAAACTCTGTTATTTCTCTCTTGCCAAATGAAATAAATTACTCGCTTTACGGTGAATTACCCATGTCAATGAGCTTTATGATTGCATACGGAACTACTCAAGTCATCTCCAGAAAAATGACCCGTGAAAAACTAGTTTTCTTGAACAATGGGAAAATAAAATGCTTACATAATAGTGTTTATATCTAGAATTACCATTTCGTTAAACTCAACGAACCAATATAGCCGTTGAGGCATTTTGGTAGAGAAAATAAGAATCTAAGAAGGGGGTTGCAGAGAAATGATGGGCTTTGAATTAAAATTAAGAGTCTTTCTTTCCTTGGGGAGGTTGAGGGAGGAGTGGGGGGATTTCAAAATAAGTTGGACAATCTCAAATGCTTGGGGTGTGTTTGGGTACACAGATTTGGAATTCTACGAATTGCAGTCCAATAGAATTTCAATAGCGTTGGTTGGACTGTAAGAAGTTTTCATTTAGAATTCTATTATCATTGTTAGTAATTCTATTTCTACAGTTTTTTTTTTTTTTAATCATAGGAAACAAAAAAGAAAAAGGAGTTATGTTGGTTATCAGTTTGTCCAATTTGTGAAATGGATCTTCTTAATTACGATGCCATTATCCAGAGGCACCCCTAACTTTGGAAGCTCTATAGTGTTATAATCAAATTTTAACCTTGTGCGTTCTTTTTATCTTCCTAATTGGCTGCTTCTAATTCTTTAGCTGATTTCTGACCATGATTCAGAAAGAAAATGATATGCATCTCGAATCAATCTGAGCAATTTATTTATTTATTCAATACCCCCCCCTTCTCTAATTTTGAATGATATACGAAAACTAGGCAACAAATCCGTGAATGACACCTAGCATTTGGGATACACAACTCAAAATTTTGAGATGTGTAGAATTTTACTCATTCAGAAATGCAATCTGTGGAGATCACTTTCTCTTCTGATACAATGTCGATACTTCATACTACATATACCTTCGTTTCTGTCATTCAGTGTCATAAACATGGCATAACAACTTTTGATTGTGCATATTATGTTTTTTCTTTTGAAAAAACTTGGGATCTGGTCCATGAGTTCGGATTTTTTTGGATGCGGTCCCTCAACTTTTTTCTTAAAGGATGCAATCCCTCTAGATACCGTATTTTCTGGCTCAAGATAAAGAGGACACAGTCCCTTTAGCTAGCATTATGATATCAAATGAAAACCTTTTGATTGTTTTCTCTTATTTTTTTGCAGTTCCTTTTCGAAGCTGCAACTGCTAATTGTGTTGAACTTGCAACAGACCGTCATGGCTGTTGTGTGCTTCAGAAATGCCTTAGCCATTCTGACAGTGAACTAAGCGCCGTCTTGTTTGCGAGATCACTTCAAATTCCCTAATTCTTTCCAAGATCCATTCGGGTACCCCTGTTTGTTTCTCTTCTTTTTCTTTTTCTTTTCTCTGCTACTACTATTAAATATATAAGCCAATTGTTTAATTCACCAAAATTATCGTTAGTTTTACTCCAATATATACTTTCTTTCTGTATGTTTTGGAATGAATACAGTTGTTTCTTCATGTTTAATTTGTAGAAACGACCTATTTCTGGTTCAAATGGCTGACATAAATATATTGTGACTCAACCACTGTAAGTTTAAATATATTAATGCCAATGATTAGGTGATTATTATGAAAGAAACCCTTTTAGTTTCACTAGGTTAACATGGCATGTGTGACTCAAATATTTCGAATATGAAGCAAGAAAAGAATAAAAATGATTAGTTGAGTAGTGGATAAGTTGTAATTTGTAAATACAAGTTTATATTGCCCAAGTCAGAGGTTCAAACCTTCTTTCAAGCGTATTTTTTATTGAAAAAAAAAAGGAATTAAAAGGGAAAATAAGCAATTTGAAAGTATGACTCAGCTTCATGGATGTTGAAATTCTTCCCGACTTTATATAATATTATATATAAATTACCTTGTAGAGTGTGCGGCTAACTCAAAGTTCAATGGATGGTTTCTTAAACATGTTAAAATTTTCTCTATAACACTAGAATTGTACTTAAAGAAGCATCCCGAATGTAACATTTCGTAATCTATGTGATCTTTGGATCTCTCTAGAGTAAAAAAAAGAAGAAGAAAGAAATGAGTTAAAGATATTGATTTGACATCCGGTGCATGCAGGAACTATGTTGTGAATTTGTTTTCGAGATTAATGTTCCGCATGGGCAACAGAGGAATTTTCTTGACCAACCTGGATGGTAACTACGGAGACCTGTCTATGCAAAGTTGTGTTATAAGCAGTAATGTGTGGAGAAATGTCTGAAATAGTGCAGGAGAAGAACGTGGCATTGTTATTATGCAAGAGCTTGATAATAATTCTCGTTTAGATCAAATTCATGGCAAGGACCTTATGGCAATTTATGTTATCCAAGCTGCCCTAAATCTTTCCAAAGGTTAGTTACTAGTCTGGTTCTTGATTCTAATTCGCTCTGTGTTGACAAAACACCAAATTCAACTTAATTGTACATGTATTCAATGCGAGGATTTGGTACATTGATTCTATATTTTCAGTGTAAGTTTCATTTCTGATCAAAACAGATTATGGACTGTAAAAAACTC